>CP137678.1:2264204-2276704 GCA_037976565.1 Mesocentrotus franciscanus
TACGTGCCCATGTTTGTGAAGCGCCCATCTCTGCGCATATACCAATACATAATAGGCTTATTTGCACGATTCTAACAAAACATTGCCATGAACAAAAAATCTTTACCTCAACTATTTTAGTGAAGCGTTTTCGTGCCAAAAAACGAGCAAAAACCGATATGAATTAAGTCTAATTTCAGTAATTTTATTCACAAGTCACGAAATACCATCATTCACATGCAAAATGCTGAACTGCATAAATGAGTGAGTGCGCAGACATCACATGACCTCCGACAAAATGACACCCCCGCCCTTTCTTGTGAAAATGACACTGCTCTTACTTGAAATTTGTTGAATTTCGATGATATTTTCAACACACTTCCTTTTTAGAATGCAAGGATTAGTATGAGATTATGCATCAGGGGAATACGTCAAAAAATCACTGTCAATTTGAAGTGAAAGAGTGTAAGAAACTAAGATTTTAGTAAGAAGATTAGAAACATTTACCTCGCGTGTCAGTCGATAGTTGTAGATCATTCATGTAATGTCAATGATTTAGATCTAGACCATTGGAGAAGGTGAATCAAAGTAAATATTGACAATACATATTTCAAAAGTATTCAAACCGATTAGAACCAAAACAAAATGAAATCATCTTACCGAAAAGTAGGTCTAGATTCGACGAGTCCTTCTGAAATACAGTTGAAAGCGTTGCTACACGTAACTTAGCCAACCACGTGCCCAAGGCTTCCCGTGCCGAAGTCGAGGGAGCGTCGCTCCTTCTCTGCAACAGTACACAGTCACGAAAGTGGGATGGAATAATTAGTTGGACTTGGAGCGTTTCCAATAATTTCCTTAGATCAATAGATATATATATATATATATATATATATATTTAGGCTTCACTACAGTCAAGTCCGTTTTCAGTTGGTGTAAACTGTAGGCCACATAGATCTCTAAATTTCTGGTAAAATACCTTATTTGTGGACTACCATTGTATACAGGTAGGGAATATATTTACAACACTGATCTTTAGTATTAGTCTTTAGTTTCATACTTTCTTTAATTAAAAAAAATGACAATCTACTTTCCCAATACTTTTAACCTGTTAATGCAGATATATTAATAATGAATAATTTGGTCGTGACTTCTTAGTACATAAATCTTGAAAACAATTTCAGAAGTCAAGTCAATAGAATTTGATGAATAGTCTTTCAGGAAAGTTTAGTAAATAGACTACACAAGCAGATGTTTTACTGATTATGTGCCACGCCCACCATGAACCAAATCTCAAACAAAGAGACGTTAAATTGCTATTGTGAGGGGATGGGGAGGGAGAAGGGGACGGCGGACGGAGGACGGGGTACAGGGTAGGGGCGGGGAGGGGAAGGGGGAGGGGGCAGCATGATAATGGTGATATATAATATTTCAAAAATTATGTAAGCAAAAAAATTGTATTGCATATTCTCATGTAAATTGCTCCATCTAGCGGTCATTTAGAAATGTACGTCTTTGCAGCTCCTAATTCGTTTATACGGCCCCACCCCCTCTCTCTCTCTCTCTCTCTCTCTCTCCCTCCCTCTCTCTCTCTCTCTCTCTCTCTCTCTTCTCTCTCTCTCTCAGCCTTTTGCTCCTCCTTTTTTTTTCTTTTTTTCTCTTTTTTCTCTCATTCGCTTTAGCTGTCTCTCTCTCTCTTTCTTTTTTTGCTCGGAGGAAATTTGTATTGTTATGAGTTTGTTATTTATAAATGAAATTCAATGCATTCATGATGTGACTCAGAATTATGTACCGGTCTGCTGAGAGCTGGAATTGGTTTTGACTCATTCTTGTTCAACATCATTTTGGCTCTCAGTATAAATAAATAAATAAATAAAATAAATATCATGTTTATATGCCTTGTTTTATATCGTATTATTATCTTCAATAAGTAATTCTTTTTATTGTTCTTATCTGTCTTTAAATATTACTATTTTAACTTGTTAATTTTGTACATGTCTGTAGGGGACCCCACTGGAAATAAGCTCTCGAGCTTTCGAGGGTTATCCTGTTCAAGCTGACTTATTTTTGATCTGTTATTATTGTATATGTTGGAAGCTTGTCGAATAAAAATCAATCAATCAATCACTGAGAAGCAAACTTATTATGGACAATAAAACTTGCATATTGATACTAGAAGGGAGTGGGGAGGGGAAAAAGAAGGGAGAGGGTTTTGTGATAGTTCGTGTTTTAATAAAAGAAAAACTCAAAATTTCAATTCTGTATAATAATATGTTGAGAATTATGAAACGCATTATTTTATATATTTTTATGTTTAAGTATTCAGTCTTTTTCTTAAAAAAAACATTGTTTTGTTCTCGCTTTTGGGTTAAAATAATTGTGTAGTGAAGTTATATCTTTCTAAGTTCTGTGATTGTGATCTATTTTCGTCCTATACATTGTGAAATAGTGAACAATGAATTATGTTGTATTTAGGTTTATTTATCAAATGATAAAAAGCTTTGTTATAATTATTTTGCAGTTTTGTATAAACTATGTTATGTACGAAACAGAATTGGAGCTTTGAGAAATAAAATCAATGAATACAAAAAAATGATTGGCCCGAGTTCTGAAGTCGGTTTTAACTTAAACTCCAATCTAATTTGAACCATAGTTTAATTAAATCTGAATTAGACCACATGCAGTCCAGTTCAAGTCCGGTTGAACTCCATTTCTTTCTGAAAGTCCAGAGTTCAGAATACGAGCCAAGAGAGGGTAATAATAGGTTTGTGCATGCTGCAGCCGACAAACGGGTGTACAGTGTATAGCGCCATCTCCTGTTTTAAACACTAAAGCCATCAACACTATTTCGGCAAAAAAGTTCAAAATTTCTCGCCTTTTTTCGTATTGACCGAAATCACCCGGCCTTGGCTTTCGCGTACTTTTTTTTTGGGGGAGGGTAGTGAGATTCAGAGAGAAAGGGAGAGAGAGAGAGAGAGAGAGAGAGAGAGAGAGAGAGAGAGAGAGAGAACTAGACAGAACGAGACAAGCGAAGAGGATCTAATATGCACCAAACAAATAAAGTCAAGTATAATGAGAAACTCGATCCACATATTACATTTGATTCAAATATTTTGGTAGGAAATTCAGATGTTAATAGGATGGTAAGTTTTTCTACCGCACAATATGTCAATAGATGTCTCAAAAAAGAAAATAAGAGCTTGTGGCGGGGAAAGCTATAAGGCTTTAAAGCCCCACTGCACTACTTGTAGCTACTTGCTCCCCCCTCTCTCTCTCTCTCTCTCTCTATATATATATAGCAAACAATGCCTAAGCGGTGCCCGTTGATCCCCCATGATCCCCTTTTTCTTATGTTAATTGAGAGCTGATTTGATGAGATAACCGCCTGTCAGTGACCACGCTGGGAGGTCTAATCCCTCCTGGCCAAACTAGTGCAGACAGGCTTTACAGCAGGCCTCAAAACCAATCTTTTCAAGCAAATGTGTAGTACATAACAGTATACTGAAGGTGGGGTGCCTTTGAATGTTTGAAACTGATAAACGGCGCCATACAAGTGCTGTGGATCATCATCATCATTATCAAGGGGATGGTAGTGTAGAAAAAACTATCAGCTACCCTCCTTTTGTTTCACCACACCACCATCACTGCGTACTCGAAGCTCCGCGATAGTATACAAATAACGCACGGTAACGAGTGCATTCAGGGCTAACGATGTGCTAGAAGAGCCCCTGGATATACCGCACCGAGGTCCGCAGGACCGAGTGCGGTATATCCAGGTGGCGAGTTGAGCACAGAGTGCATTATTTCGGCCCACAAAATAATGGTGACCTCATTATGAGTGCAGAGAATGTGCTAACCAAAAGCACTTTACCTGCACTCCGGCGAGTGCAATAGTGCAGTCCATTGAATGTCACGTGACCCGATTTGAACCAATCACATTACAGAACATTCTTGGAAGTTGTATAAATGTAATATAAGACCCACCCCAAACTTTGCATCCCTATGTACCAATTTTCATTCTTTAAAAAAATTCCCGCCTGACTTGAGACTGTTTCCCAGTTAGGTGTTATGGAACATTTAAACACCGCCCACCGACTCTCCACCTCTCGATCCCATGTCTGTTCATCTTCTCTCCTTTAATCTCTCCCCATCTTTCCCTTCTCAATCCCTTCTCCCCTTCTATCCCCATCTCCCCCATCTTCTCTCCCCCAATCTCTTTCCACTCCCTTCTCTCTCTCTCTCTCTCTCTCTCGCGCGCTCCCCTCTCTTTACACACAAGGAAAGACTGCAAATATAAATAATAGCAGATGGCAAAACTATATTAATATCAATTGAAATGTCACAGGAGTAGGGTTTGTATTCTTTCACAAATTCAGATTTTTTTAAAGGATCCAAATAAATGGTGTTTTTCTGAGGCAGGTGGAGTGATTGTAAGAGTGTTGGGTTACGGGAGGGCGGGGGGGGGGCATCATTGGACCAATGTTGAAAGCCCGACACGGACATACCGAAAAGCAGTTTAAAAAAAGATAAGGAGAAAAAAGAAAGAAAAAAAGTCAGATATTTAGTATGTTTGTACTATTGTAGGGGGCAGGGTTCGCATCCTATAACGATACCCCTGCGTACTGGTGAACTCCAACAATACAATTTTGTCCCAGGGCTTCATTTAATTTTTTTTAGTTGGCTGGTATGAAAATGAAAGCAAGTAATGCTCTCGACGTGCAATATAGGCAAAGACCTATATCACAGAACGTACGCGATGTTGGAAAACAGCGGCTGCTAGCTTGTGTACATTGTGAACTAATCAATACCAAATCGATCTGGTTTTTTCAAAACGACACCCGAAATTCAACAGATCTGTGCATTTGGCCCCTCTCTGCGGTATAATTCTAATCCGCCTTTCTTTTATACCCCCTTGATCCAAATCGAAGAATTCTCGCAAGGATATACCAAGTTGACGATGCCGATTTCGCTACATAAGATGCCAGTTTTTGTATCGAGCAGCAGCAGCAGCGGTAGCAGCCGACTTCGCCAGCCACGGATGAGATTTCTTCCCCGAAAGATGTGGCGGTTTCGGGGCTCTGAATGCCCATTGGAAGGCGATGACGGTGACTGTTCTAACCCTAACTACAATATATTTTGTGTTTACAATCAGGAAAAAGGCCATAAACTCCACAAGGCGGAATTATGGAGACTTACCCGGCTTCCGTAAGTATATAAGCCAATGGCGTATATCAGTGTGTAATATTATGTATAATAAGCATTAGTAGGCTATATGTGAATCCCATGCAGTACTTCCTTTACTTTTTTTTAACGAGTTTTCGACAGATTGCGAAAACTATTTATCATCTTGACACAAAATTTCTTCTTCCCTGACTTAGTTCATGTGCTGGTCTCTTTATCGCCCCCGTTTTAGTATTGATCGTATGTTGTAATACATGGCTGTTATGAGCTGTTACAGCTGTTACGTAATCCATTCCAAATGCTACATGCAGACATAGTGCTAAAATGATGTTGAGGTGTAAATGCATAAAAATACCCCCTTGCAGCCGATCGTTACTATGGGATTGTGCGATGAGGACAAAATTGTAAATCCTTGCTTTAGTATGAAGTATATCTCTAAGATGTACATGATTCATGAATAATATAATAGAAGAATATGATATTTAATGATGCTTTGTTATCCCACAAGATCAAGTCTTCAGTGACATCATTTTTAAGTTACCCTCCTTTTAAGCGGTGAAATGATTTCTATAGCGCATCGGACTGATGTTAATATTTCGATAATTTATATACATGTATATAATTACACATGTATAATATTATACTCAAAACAATAAGAAACGACTCCGTTCACACGTGTATAACTATAAGTGAAACAATATTTTGCCCTTAGGGCTTCTTCAAGTTATGATCATAACTATTTTTAATATATTTGTTATTATCTCCTCGATTATGTATATACAGTGCATATATATATAGAGAGAGAGAAAGAGAGAGAGAGAGGGGGAGAGGGGGAGACAGACAGACATAGACAGAGAGAAAGAGAGAGAGAGAGAGAGAGAGAGGGGGGGGGGGAGAGACAGAGAGAGAGATGAAGAGAGATCACACATTGAGGAAATGCATTTTATGCCAACAATGTAATTTATTTCAACATTTTTATTTCCTTCTTATATATAACATAAACCACATAGCCACATAATGACTATTATCATCAATCATGTTGTCATAGTCCTAAAGACAAAACGTTATGCTCTAATTGATGCAACAGGTTTATATTACAGCGGTCAGCGGATGATCATGGGGTAAGATATACCTCGAAGTCAAACAAGTGTTATTGACAAAGTAGTGATAAACCACTCTACCGCTTGTTATTGTAGTACACGTAGTATACAAATATATTAATAGTGCCACGAGTCAACCCTAGACGTTGTACAAGACCCGTACTTAAGGGACCCTGCTGCTTTTTAAAATTCATTTCTCTCAATCTCTCTTCGAACCGGGGAGGGGTGCCTTGTGGAAATTAAACTGTGCGACTCTGGAGTAGGAAGACTAAACTCGATTATTCTTGAAGGGAATCAAGGCGTGGGCCCTGTCTTATATTTAAAGAGTTGTGATTGATCCAAATAAATCGCAAGTCCTCCAATCGATCGCAAGTTTGCAGTCTCCTATGTCTTATAGTTGCGATTGATATCTATCGCAAATTAGTTGCGATTAATATCAATTCTTTATAAGACGGGACACTGTTTGGTGTGAGTTTAAAAAAATGCAAACCTCGCCTTTATCGAGTCTTTCTGTATTATACTTTATGTTTCTGTGTTTCAGTTATGTTTAGTAGTAGTCGCTCTATGCAGAGCGAATTTATTTCATTTTCCACATTATATAAAAAAAATGACAAGATAATCACAATAATAAGCGTAATGATATAACAGAAAATAAGCATAGAAAATATCTTGGACATTGTTTATTTTTAGTCTTGTAATGCGAAATTCTTTAGTTACAGAAAATGAAAAACGAACCTACTTGGAAGCAATGCTTGTTAGGTGTAGGCAGGGAGATCATCTCCCTGGTGTAGGTTCGTATGGTAATAATTGTACCCCCATTATTAAGCTATGGTCCCCCATCTATAATGATAATACCCAATGAAGACTTATCAGCATCAATGCTGTTCTTCCAGAGAGCCATGCATTTACTTATTATCACAGCATCTGCAGGTATCTATTTACGCCTGGGTGGAGAGTGGCAAATGTGGATTAATGTTTTAATTGCCAAAAGACGTTAATGCCGGGCTGGACTGAGAGTCAAGTGAATTATGCAATATACCAAGGAGTTTTTAGATCTAAGCTCCTTGACTATAGTATTCCACGACACCTCTTTCTGTCTATCCCCCCTTTTTCATTGATTTGCTTGCATATAGGCTTTGAATAAAATTTATTATGCCTTGCTATACGAAGAATTGAACTCACCATTCATATTTCCCTTCAATAATATTCTCACCACCATTACCGGCGTCGGGTATACCATTACGTGCTATTTTATTAACTATGAACCAGGTTAGGTAAACAGTGCAACGGGCTGTGAAAGTGAGAGAAAAAAAATCAAATATGAAAGAAAAAACAAGACAATGTAGTATCATATGGGATCTAGGCTAGCAGTTTCTCCATGGGGTTGGAAATGAAAACAAGAAACGTTGTTGACATCTGACCTTATAACATCTGCCATTTAAAGGGTCATTACCACTCACGGAGAGCGAGGGAGGGAGGGAGGGAGGGAAGGGGATGGACGTATGTAGAGAAATGGTAGTAGAGGGAGAGAGGGGAGGAGGAGTTCTAGATCGGGAGATATATACATGTTTATATATATATATATAGAGAGAGAGAGAGAGAGAGAGGGGGAAGAAAGAAGGAAAAGAGGGGTGGGCAGAGGAGGGGAGGGGATAGTGGAGGGGAGAGTGAGAGAGGAGAAAGAGGGGAGATGGAGAGGGAAGGAGAGAACGTTGAAGTAATGGCAGAGAGAGGGAGAGAGAGAGAGAGAGAGAGAGGAAGAAAAGGAGTGTGAAAAATGGATAGAGAGAGAGAAAGATATATATATATATATAGAGAGAGAGAGAGAGAGAGAGAGAGAAACATAATTATATATATAGAGAGAGAGAGAGAGAGAGAACAAAAGATATATAGAGAAGACATAGAGAGCGATAGAAATAGAGAGAGAGAGGGGAGAGAGAGGGAGAGAGAGAGAGAGAGAGAGACGGGGGGTGTTTATACCCATTTTCGATGTTTGGGTCATGTGAGGTCAAGACCAATAGATGCACATGCATAGCTTCCTAGCTTATCCTTCAGACACAGTGATCGTGTCAGTGGTTGAAACATACATTTTTGTTTTAAATTCTTGAAAAATTAGATAAGGATTCAGGTTACTTATGATTCAAAGAGAGATCGACGTGACTTTGAGTTCATTCTTTCCTTTGTGAATGTGTTTCTCTCATACATAGAGGCGATTGCGCGAAAACGCAACTACAACTGCAGTATCTCACAAATGTCTCTTTTGGGAAGACAGTTAGTTGCTGTTGCATGGTGGGGTGTAGAATTTAAATTAAAAATATATATATATAGGTTTAAACTGTTGTTATGTTTTTAGAATCAGTTTGACCCGATTCAGCATATGGTCATATTTTTATAGGATCTCATCAGTTTCCATCTCCTGGTATCGCTTTCTATTTCAGAGCCTAAATTTGCTCTCACTTATCGGACTTGAGAACCTTACTAGAAATACGCTATTGCCCGAATACTATATACCAGTAGATTTAACTTCCTTCTTAGTTTTAGCCGTCTGACGAGTGGTTGTTTTTTCCGGTATGGATTCATGTACTTCGTAAACCGTTGATGTCAATCTACACAATAGGCGTACGAGGGGCGCACGGGGGAGAGGGTGCCGGGTAGGGACAGGGGCTGCACCCCCTATTTAAAGAAAAGGTTGAGTTCTGGGAAGAGGTGAAATATAATTTGTGAGCGTTTTCATTGTTATTATGCAATTGTGGAAGAAAATCAGAGAAAAATGTTCCCTGAAAAACATGGCCCTTCAAACGCCTTCATATTCTAAATATGACATGTAAGAGCTTAAAAATGTGGGCCTCATTTTTATGCCACATGTTTGAGTAGTCCCATATACATCTTTCTGTGTACAGTGCTTGTTACTTTACCTAGACTGGGTCAAATTTCTTATCATTTTGATGATTCTAGAACCTTAAAGTACACACCAATACTTATATAATTATGCTACATGATCAACTATTTCTGATCGATTCCACACCATTTCTTTCACAATGCAATCGCATGACCAGAACTCAACTTTATCTTTAAGTCAAACTAATCTGAACTTGGTTGATTCTACTTTCATTAGAAATATATCTCTACTTGCATCAAACTTCATAACTGGTATTTTTTGCAAATCAGAGACCAAATGCAGGAAATAAATTCTCTAATTTAAACAAATATTTGACTGTTGGGGGAGGGGTGGGGTATGCCGTGAAAAAGACTATACTTCCCTACAACACATACCCGCATTAATCCCGTGGCCGTGGTGACGATAGAGAAGACAAATATTTCTGGAAACATCTGTCGACTTTCCGGCATATAGAGATAATAATAATAATAATAATTACCTACAGTCAACAATCTATTGAGCCTTTTGATTCTTTTGATAGTAGACTCTGGATACCTCAGCTCAAGGTTGGATAATGCATTAAAGATGGAAATTTAAATATCACGATGCAAGGAATATACTTGAATAAGATTTGTGAGGGTTTGAATTCAATTTGGGTTTGAATGAATGAATGAATGGATGAATGAGTGGATGAATGAATGAATTAATGGATGTATGAATGAATGAATGGATGAATGCTGAATGAATGAATGGCTGAATGAGTGAGTGAATGAATGAATGGATGAATGAATGAATGCTGAATGAATGAATGAAAGAATGAATGAATAGATGAATGAATAGATGAATGAATGGCTGAATGAGTGAGTGAATGAATGAATGGATGAATGAATGAATGCTGAATGAATGAATGAATGAATGAATGAATGAATGCTGAATGAATGAATGGCTGAATGAGTGAGTGAATGAATGAATGGATGAATGAATGAATGCTGAATGAATGAATGAATGAATGAATGAATAGATGAATGAATATATGAATGAATGGATGAATGAATGAATTGATGAATGAATGAATTGATGAATGAATGGACGAATGGATGGATGAAAGAATGATTGATTGAATGAATGAATGGATAAATGAATGAATGAATGAATAAATGAATGAAGGAATGAGGGAATGAAGGAAGAAATGAACGTATGAATGAATGAAGGAAGAAAGGAAAAAATGAACGAATGAATGAATTAATTAATAAATGAATAAATGAATAAATGAATGAATAAATGAATGAAGGAAGGAATGAACGAATGAATGAATGAATAAATGAATGAATTAACGAATAAATGAACGAATAGTGTAATGAACTAAGTAATACTGAAGGAATTACGTGTATTTTGCATAATAAATGAATGAATGAATGAACGAATGAATGAGTGAATGTGAGAATGAACGAATGAATGAGTGAATGTGTGAAAGAACGAATGAATGAATGAACGAATGAATGAGTGAATGTGAGAATGAACGAATGAATGAACGAATGAATGAGTGAATGTGAGAATGAACGAATGAATGATTGACCGAATGAATAAATGAATGAATGATTGCATGAATAGATATTAGATACAAAAACGAATGAATTTTGGTAATAAACGAAGGGATGAATGAATGGATGGGTGATGAATGAGTGATTGGGGTAGTATTATGAATAAATGAATAATAAACAATAATGTGATCAATGTTTTATATTTGTTTGTATATCAATCGACGCAGACAGAGACAGTGGTCGAATAGCAGGTAGGAATTATACACTCCTCACTCCTCAGTATTAACATTATTTGGTGTGATTTCATTAATCAGTATTCATCCCCCTAAATAATTGTCACCCAATTTTGCCTCAAATACAACACTCAATGCTCAATGTTATTTATAGAATACCTATATATCATACGCTGAAAGAAACTCGGTATGAAAGTATAGATTATGAATAATGCTGAAAACTCTGATATTTTCACCATGGGCCACTCTAGAACACTATAGTTCAATGTTCTACTCTATTTATAAACGAAGTTATAACATTTATTTATCAATTTATTTATCCTGTGTTCTTTATACAGGGTTGTCTCTTCAGTACAACAGACTGCTTTACAAGAGAGCCCCGTATTATATGATACAATTAAAATATAATTAAAATACAGTTCAAAACAATAAACATATTAATCAATAGATTAATAGTAAACTATTATAATACAAAACAAACCAAACAAGAACAAATACTTAGACAGACAATATAAACAAATACTATTAAGGGTCTTTGACTTATGATTAACTTACATTGATTTAATCTTCACACTTTTTTGCCTACCTATACACATATATCACGATTTCATGTGTTTATGCTTAGTCTAATTAAGGCTGAAATCATTTTTATATACAGCATGATTTCAGCCTAATTTTGAGTCTAAGTCGTTTGCAGTGTATTAACCCGTGGTATAGTTTAAATACAGTAATGATAAGGGTTACGCCTTGCTCAAGTTATCATACCGTGTGCAATACAATAGAAAAGCAGAAAGAAAGAGAGAGAGAGAGAGAGAGAGAGAGAGGGGGAGGGGAGGGGGGACAAAAGGAAGTAAGGAACCTCATATTTCAGCCCCCCCCCAAAAAAAAAACCACACAGATTAAACCTACTTTTAATTGTTTGAATCCAATCCAATGAACCACATTATTGTAGTTTATTTGTAGTTTACTTAACACACTTCTGTTTCTATATAACACTAGATTCTTTTCTCTACTATAATCTTGGCCATTTCATTTCTTACTACACTGTATATACTTTGCTTGATAAATTGATGTTTTGCCATTGTTCTTTGTCGTTTGTTTATGTATATTGTATTGTTTTATTGTTCCATTTCTGGTCCCCATAGACGACCAGCAGCATCATAACGATACCGCTGACTATGGGTTATCCAGCCGTTTATTTTATCTTGTAATTCATAATATATTCGTTATTGTTTTACTGAATGCATGTTGTCTTTTTTATACTGAAATAAAACAAACCATTACAGCTTATACTGTCTGATCTCTAATACAGTAATGGTGGAATATCCAAATATGACGACAGATGATGGGGTACTCATATTTTCCACAAACCCTGTCATGCTTGCCCACGTTTTAGGGATGAATGGTTACCAATCTTTTTCGAATATTCAATTTGCTAGGGTTCAACCCTGCTTATTATCACCTATAGCCTTGTAATAAAATAATACCTCATTCAAACCGCCAAACCGACTTCAGACCGACTCCAAACCGACCGATTCTTGGTCATAGATCTAATGTAATATTTCGTTTGGTCTGTTGTTGGTCTGTTGTC
>CP137678.1:2281704-2484204 GCA_037976565.1 Mesocentrotus franciscanus
TTTAAGCCGAGATTCAGCGAACGCCGTTAAAGGAGAAGCGGCTCGCATCATTATCCGATCATCCGGTGTCAACCCGCCATCCCCGGATAAAGTTCAAGGCGTGCAGCTAGTCGTCAGGCCAGACGGTTTCATCGAGTTATCAGAAATCAACATGCAACACGCCTCGTTGTATGATTTACGGACAAGTGCGCATTTACCACGAAACGACTGTTACGAGTTTAAAATCGTCGACAGAGGAGAAGATTATCCAATATTTTGTGAAGTGAAGTTATTAAAATGCGAAGAAGAGGATGGAGAATTAGAACCTCTTTCAGTATCCCTACATTTTAAAGTACCATACGAGGCAGAAATTCAGAAGTACTATGTAGCAGTTAACGCAGTTGGTGGAAAACAGCCCTTAATTATCGAGAATTTGGTCGTGTACTCATAAGACACTACGACTTGACGACGATGCTTGAAATGGTTGTAAAGTTTTCAAACTTTCAAACCTCAACTCCATTTTTTCCAGGTTGCTTCGAACATAATGCAGTACTAGTTGTCTTCCAAAGAATGTTTACTCCAAGCTTACTATGAAAATGACTATTTGTTTTCGTTAACATTTAGAATGAGGTAATTAAGAAGATACTATTGATATTTTTGCCTGCCTATTTTTTTCCATTCTGTCCATTCAGTCAAAAAGGTTTTGTAGTTAGAGTTGTTTTTATAGTTACGATAGGCTTGCCATCAGATATGTCGAAGGAGGGTCTTTAAATGTAACTTAGCAAGATGCATATTTTAAACGAGGTATACCTAATAGGAATAGTACAAAGCTTAAGTGAAAATCTTACATCAGCAAATTTCGGATGTCCAGATCCTTGTTGACAATTTCCCAAGGGGCGTAATGATTATTTAAGACAGCACAATATTGTATTCTTTTCTTGTTGGAAAATTGTGGATTAATATTCATTTTGACATGTTTGAATGAATCTTGTATCATCCCTCGATGAGGCGGTTATTCGGGAATAAATAGGCCTCCAGTGATGTGTTTTATTCCAGTTTTAATATACGATTTACCGTCCATTTTAACACTTTTTTTCATTCAAACTCATCTTTGTGCACTTTAATTTGATTTTGATTGATTTGATTGATTTATTTTTCTTCATGGTCTTTTTCCAAAGTTAGAAACTAATTACCACATAAATCATGAAAATAATTCGTCCTACGAATCCGGGATCGTTCAAATGTCAAAGTTAATTAAGTCATTTGTCATTCAAGTTTAAAAGTCAATGGTCAATCAATTTCAACATTTGTCCATTCATTTTCATCAGAGTTTATTCAAATTCGGCTCACCTAACGGTCCGCTGCAGAATGAAATAATCGAATTCGCTTTTGTGCAATCAATTTCAAGAGAGTTTCATTCTTATGCGACGAAATTGATTGGAATGTGACAAAATTGATTCATGCAATTGCACGTTGGCGAGCGAGGATGGCGAAATTAAGTTGACTTTGACGAAATTGGATGCAAAATGATTGAATTCATTGGGCAAAGTTCGAAAATGAATGACCAAAGACGAAATTGACTATGAGATGTGCAAAATTAGGAAGTTTCGGGGCGAAATTGAATGAAAAATTATGAAATTGAATGAGAAAAAAATTGTTAAAATAGAAGGGAAAATCTATACCACAGTCCACTACAGTCCCCTGGTCATTGCGGTAATGATATCCCATGTATTATAGAATGATGGTACTAAAATACTGTAACTATGATTGTTTTACATTCGCAGAAAAACAACTTTGCCTCTCTGTACTTGTATTAGGAGATGGGGGGTCTTTGTTATTCCACCCTGAAGCGTCTTGTCTTGAATAGCATCTTTTCCAAAGGAAATGACTAACATTTGGGAGATTTTCCGAGGCTCTCTTGTTTCTAAAAAACCTCAGAACACGTGTTGTTATTTCAGTCCAAAGATAATATTTTGCTCTGTGGATATGAGCTATGAATGACAAAGAGTTTTTCTTTTTAGAGGGGCAGGGGGAGAGGGGGTTTGGGGGGAGGAGACAACAGTCATAATCTAGCTTTCCAAGGCTGAACAAAAAAAAAATAAAGTCATGACTGCCAAGGATAGCCTGATATGAGATGAACTACGTATATGGTATCTGTAATTTTTATTTTTATGCACAAATTCTCCAGGTAACGATGTTGATTATCAGGCTATTGAAGCGCGAAACTGTCATATAATAACTATAAGTTTGCCGACAAACCATTCAAATGCGTGTAAAGTTTAATACACGCGTTTCAATGGGATGTCGTTGAACTTGTACTTTAATATGACGGTCTCGTGAAACGATGCCCTGGGTTTTTCTTCTCAATTTTTTTGGGGTAATTATTCATAATATTCGACTATTACTTGAATTTGATGGGCTTATATGGCCTCACTCAATGTTTTCATGGTAGGAGGCGGTTATATAGAAGTATCAAATTTTAGGCCTACATTTAGCTGAGGAAATTAGCTCCTTCACTTATTTAGCTCTCCGATAGTATATAGATGCAGAATAATTTAATCGTGCTAAAAAAATGATGTAATAAATTTTAGATTATGTGTGTCATTCCATTAAGTGTCTTGAAATGAAAACTGTTCTTATTTATTTAAAGGTTATCAGTAAAAAAAATTATTCAGTCACTATCCTTCATGTGTATATCTGCCATTTCTTTCCTTTGTTCTCTATATAGAGTTGGTATAATTGACAACTATTTTATAGTGGTAATAATTATGCCTCTGCCAAAGTACACCACGTTGGAGAGTAAGTTTGCATTCGTTAAATGAATTTCATAACCATCAAACCATCACACATGCATGCAACAAAGACGAGTTGAAAAATGAGTAGACTTAATTATTTAATTAACTAATTAATAAATTTATGTATTCATTTATTTATTTACCACTTGTGGGGTGGAGGACCCTGATCAGCACAAAAGGTGTTTTCATAGGGGCCCTCTGACATTACAAACAAAATGATACAATACAGTCACATATAAACGAAATATATATAAATAGGGATTAATTAACATAAAATAAAAATGAGAAAATCAAAGAGAAATACACATAGGAATATAATATATACACAAACAACTCTACACACACCAATGGCGTGAATCGTCAAGTGGAGGGGGGGGGGGAGAAGGGAGAGAAAAAGGGAAAGAAGGATAAGAAATAGATATATAAATAGACACAGAGAGAGAATGAGAAGAAAAAAAAGGAAAGTGTATGTGTGTTCTTTTTTTTTGGGGGATGTGACAGGCTTTTGCAGGCAAGAAAGTTCTTGGAGGGATATATAGAGGAGAGATGGAGAAACTGAAAGAAAAGGAAGAGGAGATTAAAGAAGAGGGTATTTGAATTCGCAGAGCAGAAGTCTAAACTGACAGTTAATGATTGTATTCATAGAAAATAAGCTTTATCAAGAGTCAGCAATTGTGTGGGGGAGAACAATTAGGCCTACTAGTATTGTTTACTCAAGAGCCGGAATACATATAATTATTGTCTATTCGTTCATTCGAAATACAATTGTGATTCAATAGACTGATTTCCGCAGTCCAATGGTTTTATGAGATATTTATTTTTCTTTCGTTATATTTACCATGACGTTGTGGTCATTATGACTGTTTGCCATTCTGGCCAGTGTATATTACAATAAATAATAAATAATAATATTCAGCTTTTATATAGCGCTTAATACAACAATAACAATAATAAAACAGATATACTATTACCCCGGTCATTGGATGCAGTGTTTGCCCGCACACACTGTGTGCACAATCTCCACTCCCTGGGGAGCATTCCAGCCAGGCGTTACTTGACGCTCTAAAACTGTTTGACTAACAATGACGGTCGCATCCTACCGGGTACCCATTTAACCCCTGTGTGGAGAGTAGCAAGTGCAGGTTAATATCTTGCCAAAGGATATTAGTGCCGTGTCGGGATTCGAACCCTCGACCTTCGCATCTCCAGTCAAGCGCCTTAAACCACTCGACCACGACACCATTATCATGTACAATATGAATTGGTATCGATGACGGTGGTAGGCATACATGAAAATAACTTCCAAACGGTGATCTATATCAAGGATTCGCAACGTAAGTGATAGCTACTAGTTAAGTGATTGGGAATAAGATAGGATTCAAGTTATTGGTACCGGGTACCCATTTAACCCCTGTGTGGAGAGTAGCAAGTGCAGGTTAATATCTTGCCAAAGGATATTAGTGCCGTGTCGGGATTCGAACCCTCGACTTCATGATTGTTAAGTTGAGATGATAAGACTTGGAAAAAGGAATCAAACGATTTTCTTTTTAGTTGTCCATATTCAGTGTGTCTATCTATCAAATTAAAGTCCAAGAGTGTCTTAAACTTTGAAGATGAAAGGCATCAAACGATGGGTCATCCTGGCTGGTCTCTTTCTCGTCTCTTTCCCGGAGAATGGAACGCAACGATCATTTGCCATCATTCTGAATGACCTTGCAGCAGAATTCAAGGTCACCACTGCCTTTCTGGGAGCGCTGTTCGGCTTTGTATTCGGGGCCAGTTATATACTAGGTAAGTGAAGAAATGCTGTTATCATTCTCCCATTTTGGGGCCATTTTCCCCTAAATTTTTCCGTTCTCCGCTGAAGTTTCGCTTCCTCCCGCGCCCAAATAAGACATACAAACGTGTTAGTGAATTAAAAACACCCATTCGAGATTTATACTGTTATTGTTGCTTACAGTTTATTTTAAATGTTTATTTATACACCAAAAAGGAAATGAAAAGGATAGAAAAAAGACAGGAAGGAGTGCCCCAGATCGAAGAAAAATTAGTAAGTCACAGAAGTTTTGAAGAGTATAGTTCTGAAATAATGAACCGTTGATATTCCTCTGTTGAATAGTACCTGAAAGGTAGACTACTGTATTCCTTAAAGATATAATTATTACCTTTTAATTTGTTCAAAAGCTTTCTTGACCATTCCCTTATACTCCGTCGCTTCTCTGTGCGTCAGCTGACAATAGTGGGAGGAATATTATCTTGCGTTGGTCTGGTTCTCTCTTCGCTTGCTGACACTGCTTCCCAGTTCAGTGCTGCTCTGTCCGTCTTCGGTGAGTACCGCTCTTCTAGGGGTTCTACCTTTCAAAATATTTATTTTGCCTGACAGACTGTATTTTGACGCTTAAAAACAAGATAAAACAACAGCAACAACAACACAAGCACAGGGCCTTATAAACTCGTGGGGTTTTTTTTTGTTAGTCACTAGCACCTTATATTGATCGTTAAAAAACCTGAATTATAAGTCTGGAATCAATTAAGAGGGCAGGAGTTTTTTGTGAGTAAACCACTCCTCCCTACAAGGCTCATACATGTACCAAGGAATAACAACGATTCTTGATTACGTGATAAAGGATAAAATCTTCGTTTTATCTACAGGTCTGGGATATATTCTCATCGTTTCGCCAACCAATTCGTGTCCGGCTTCCTACTTTCCAGACCGATTCGCCATCGCCAATGGAATCATGTTATCAGGGGTAGCACAGGAGTGATGATACTTCCTCTGCTCTTCGAATCCTTGGTGAACTCCTACGGATGGAGGAGAGCTGTAATGCTACTAGGAGGAATCAATGCATATAGTGTAGTGAGTGGCGCCCTCTTACAGCGATTAACAAGAGCTGTTGAGGTTGAAGATGACGACCAGACTCCTCCACGCAATGTCTGTAGTAGTCATTGTAGTGCGAAGAATCCAGGTTTTGATGCTTCAGAAGATAGAGAGGACAATGAAAACCTTCAGGACTGCGATACGATGCAGGACGTATCGACGTCTTCGGCATGTCCTACAGTGGATGGCTACTCTTCGTCATTCCAAATGCCATTGCTAAGGGTCTCTCAACCAGTCGGGCGGTTCAAATCTCCGTCGTTGGTGGCGCCTGCAATTTTCTAGGTCGTCTTAGCATCGGCGTCCTCGCCTCCAAGGATTTTCTTAGCGTGGAATTCTTGTACTGTACGTACGTATCGTCAATATCATCAGCGCTGCGGCTTTTTTTACAAACTTCATCGCAGAATCCTTCTGGCTTCTTATGGTGTTGTCCGTCATTTATGGGCTCATGCAGGGAGCAAAATGACCATCGCAGCAGCTACTCGCAATGAATGCTGTGGGGAAAGATCGCTATTCTGCCGGGTTGCCCTTGTTATACTTCTGCATTGGTCTGAGCTTTCCGATCAGTGGAGCGCTGTTTGGTACGTGAAATAATACCCCCCATCATAGGCGCATGGGCACAATTTTTCGATGGGTTCGAAAATATATCACTTTACCTAAAGTGCTTAAATTTCCCAATATTATCTTCCAACTCCCTTCCCGGCAAATTAAAAAAGTAGAAGAGAGATACAAGTGTATACAAACAAAAGGGCAAAAAGAAAAAAAAATAATGTGTGCCCGCCTCACAACAAGTATGCACTTATGATAGCGTGAAATGAAAGTGAGATTGTGCAAATCGAATATCATAATAATGTGGGTAGTATTGCATAATCTCTTGACTCCAATTATTTTTGAAAATTACACAGGTGCCATTTTCGACACCACAGGATCATACAACTTTGCATTCTGCGTTGTCGGTCTGTTCGACATCCTAGTGGCCATTGTCACTATCGCACCAAGAATGAGGACGTTCTGCAGCAGAAGGCATCACCGTCCCACACTACAGATGCAGCAAGACTGAAGATCGTACTTTATCAAAGCCGTGCACCAACGTCCCAAAGCAACACTGCACGTCTGCACCAAGATCGTACTTTACTTGAATAACACCAAATTCACCTGGACTGAGATTCGACTGTTCCAGAGAGCACCTACCTTCCATATTACTATTGCATCGGTTATTATCGGAATCATGTTCGCGTATATATCAACTATCCCTAACCTAAAGACCGAAATCCTACTTTACCATAGGCCTGGGCATGATTATACCCTAACCCTCACCATCACCATTACACCACGACTGAGACTAGTTTGCAGGCACAAACCCTGGTCAGTCGTAAAAGAGAGTCTGCACTACAAGACTACCATAGGCCATGTAGTATAGCTGATACAACCAGTAGGTAGCTGGGCTAGGCTTGTCTCAAGGCACAATGATTTTTTGATAAAGTGTCAAATTAGGGTCTGTGCTTGCAGACTAGACTGAGACCGCGACCGTACTGTATCCGAATGCATCACTGTCATCAATCCCATTCCTAACACTTATTGTGTGACGACTCAATTTCCTGGGCCCTGTTCCATAAAACTTGTTATCAATAACAAAATACAATAACTGTTTCTAAGTTACTGAAACTGTGGCCTTTGATTGGCTGAGAGAAAGTTTGTCATGGAATTTTAGAATCTGTTAGTAATAACAAGTTTAATGAAACAGGGCTCTGGACCGTGTCCTTGAAGCCTGAGGGATGACCTGTCCAATGCCTCTAATATCCCTATCCGGCCGATGATAATGGAGTGGTAGCCATCCTAGATCAGAGCGGTTTTATCTAATATGTGAAGTGTAAGTTGTTTTCTATAAAGAGGCTTTATCCTATACGGTCGGTTTTTTGTTGTTGGTTTTTTTCATCTAGAGGCTTAGACGTAGTTCCGCCCCCGCCCCTAAAAAACCCTGCCACGCTGACCATTGCACCAAGAGTTAATATCGTACTTTTCCAGAAAACATCTCTGTCCTCAATCCCACTCTTGACGCTTAAAGGTAATGCAAAGTTTTGGGAAATTTTGAAAATTGGATGGATAGTAATTCTTTAAAAATTTGATATATTTGGATGCCCCTGTGGATCTATCATAAGCACTAGAAAATTTAGCCCCTAAACACTTCTGCTTTCGAGCAAATTGAATAATCAAAATTTAACGATGCTCCCGGTAAATTTCAAATATTTCAAATAGCGCCTAAGGCCATTCCATGGTAGTTGCGACCATGAAAATCTCAGAATATGCAGTTCTGATATATAATTTCCAAACGGGAATAGCAAATTGGTCGATTGTAGTCAAGAAACATTGTTTTAAAGCTAAAGTAATATCAGTCTTGAGAGGGCGCTATACATCATAAAGAGTTTATTATTTACCATTTCATCACTTTAGACTCGATTTCAACCGTGACAACGATCATTGAATAGTGTAAAATTGCATATGCTTCCAATATGTTCATTTGAACCAAATTCATGACCACATACCAAAACTTTGTATTACCTTTAATGTGGGACGACCCCCTGTCCTGTAAAGCGTGTCCTCGAACACAGAGGTCTGCCCTACCTGTCCCTTGCCTCTAATATCTCTATCCGATGATAGCCAGCAATCCTGGAGCAAAGCAGCTCTATATTATGGCTTCACTGTCTTTATAAAGTTAGAAGAAGTTTAGTATTTTTAAAGGAAATTAGGGTTAGGGATAGGGAGGCACTGAGGTACTGTGTGTTTATGTATATAGGTGCGTTATGTAATAGGGTCGTGTCTGGTTTATATGAGGGAAGTGTGTATTCGTTATGGATGTGATTATGCTTTTGTCTTTAAACTGAGTCAATATGAATTACACAGATCAAGAAACGAGGAAACTGTACACAAATTTCCAATTTTATATATACACGTATATAGGAACATACTGGTTACAACTATGTTCATTTCAGTTTCATTTTTAATTTTTAATTTCCAACAAAATACAATATATAATAACGAATACAATGTAAAATGTATACAAAACGTAATTACATTTGTAATAAACAAATCTTAACAGTAATTTATACATTTGAGGAAAACAAAAATTGAATTATAAATTTAACTGCATTTATATTTTGAGGAAATGGAGAGGTCCACTGAAAAGCAGAGCTTGTAAATTGTGGACCCCTCAGATAATAATGAATGTGAAAAGAATATGGAATACATAAACAATCAAAGAAGAAAAGCGGCCAACAGAGACAACATTTAACCACGTAATGACTGGAAACAAGAAGACGTACAAAATTACATGACGAAGAAAGAACAGAAAAAAGAAAAAAGAAACAACTGAAAAGAAAAGAATATGTTAACGCCACAACATTTGTCAACCTTATAATTATATGAATTATCACAAGTGTACTACTATATTAGTACTAGGAGAGTGCTCCTATTAATATCCCTACGAGTAAAAGAGGTAATTTATTTCGGAAGACATATAGATCTCGTGGTTAAGTATTGAGTGATTAGGCACCTTAACGAAGCAGGAAGTTCACGTCTTCAGCTAAAGCCCATGCGTGCAGTCCCGACGGAGGCACGCAGGTCAGAACTGAGCCGAACTCTCTCACTCTATTCCCGTAGACAGGTCTTTGATATTGGCCGGGGTTGTAGCCCCAAAGCGGCCCTATGCCCCTTTCAAACCAATGGGGCATACCTACAATTTTAAATCTTTTTTCAAAATTTCGACCCAAAACACACCGGCAAAATTTGCTTATTGATAACCCCTTTTTTTCTTTTTACTTGTCCATTTTTGTGTAAATTATCACCTGACAAAGGTGCTTTTTAAAAGAAAATTTCGAGAATCGTGCCCCTTTTCCTCTAACCTTGACCATCCTCCGTGTACCGACATGTTCCATAGTGACCTATGAAAACAAAAAGTTTCTCTTTGAGTTCATGATTTAACGTTTAATTTCTCTGCTTATATATAGCCATGGTCCAGGGCTCAACTTTGCCCAGGCACGGGCGGCTTTCACACTTCATATCCGCTTACTCAAAGCTGAGACATTGAAATATACTGCACTGACTGCAGTGTATTAATATACATGTAGCTATACATAGAGACGCCAGACAGGAGTGGGTGGGATGGAGGGGGTGGGGGAAGGGGAAAAGAAAGTGAGGACAACCCCTTGTTCTCCTATATATCTCACAACGGAGCGATGTCTAATGGAAACCATGGTTCTCTCCTTATTTTCTTCACGAGATTCTAAGCACTATATAGTAATCTTGATCTTATTATGTTTTTTTCTTCCCATGATCTGATTTTAGCTTGCCAGAGGATTTCCTGTTAAGCAACACTAAACCAGTTTAGTAATGCATTTGCCTGATTTAGCAACATTAATGTAAGCAAGGTGGATTCCATTCACAGTAATACATGATTAGGTATATGCCTCATAATTTGTCCTTAAAGAGAAGGTGAGTTCTGGGAAGAGGTGAAAAATAATTTGTGAGCGTTATCATTGTTATTATGCAAATGTGGAAGAACATCAGATAAAAAAATGTTCCCTAAAAAGCACGGCTCTTCAAATGCCTTAATATTCTAAATATGGCATGTAACAGCATAAACATCGGGACGGATTTTTATGCCACATGTTCGTGTAGTCCCATATACATATTTCTGTGTACAGTGCTTGTAACCAAGACTGGGTCAAATTTCTTATCATTTGATGATTCCAGAACCTTGCAGTACACACCAATACTTATATACTAGATGATCAACCTTTTAAAATCAATTCCACATCGTTTCTTTCACAATGCAATCGCATGACCAGAACTCAACTTTATCTTTAAGTGTTCTGGAAAAAAATGACATTGGTAGATTTGAGCTCATTACTAACTGTATATTAATTTGTTAAACCTGGGCCCTGTCTTACAAAGAGTTGATATTAATCGCAAATTATTTGCAATTATTATCAATCGCAACTATGTACATAAGCGATAGGAGAACTTGCGATTGATTGGAGGACTTACGATTGATTTGGATCAATCATAACTCTTTATAAGACGGGGTCTAGATATACTGTATAAGAAAGAGAAGTATTCACGATGTTTATATTCGATACGAATATACAATATAGAGTTTATTCATTCATTCATTCATTAATATAAAGTTAGAACCAAAACATCCTGAAGAAATAATTACACAAAATTGTTACAGACGGTTGAAGACTTTTCAGCAGAAACCTGCTTAATAATTATGAAGGAAGTCATTTGTTACAGTTTCCAACTGAGTTTATTATTAGATATATGTATAAAGCTAGACAACATTAAGAGAATAATAAGAATAAAGAACACATGTACATACAATCATGATGAAGCGGACAATCCTTTCAAAGGAAAAAAATTTTCCAGTTATTAATCTATGCCACATAAGAAAGACTGTACAATACAGAATTATTGAAAGACAATTCATATATATTATTATTGCAAAATACTCGAAAGAATGTTTTATATAACTATGTCTCTGACGAAAGACATAAACATATTTTCGTATCCTTTCCTCTTTTTTATTAATATTATAGGCTATGTATATTCTCTGTATCTTGTCAAATGTATATTTTGTATTTTAAGACATGTAAAAATAAACTTTGAACTGAATCGGAAGCGTCGGCATTACCTTTAACATGTTTTAAACCAGTGACATTCTTCAATCCGGCCAGCTGTCCGTTGTGTGTTTCTTGTCTAGGAGTATACACATACAATTTCCTGCACTTTTGGATCATTGCTTGACTCATAATTGCAGGTTTAGACAACCAATTAACAACTAGATCAACCCTAACTGTCAACGTTATAAGAGACTTAAATGAATCCTTTATGAATCACTCACTTATCTCATCAGAACGATTAGAGTCTCTCAAACTAGACTGAATGACGGGTAATACATGTACCGAACTTATAAAATCTCCCTTTCTGCCCCTCCATCTATACCTAACATTTTCCCGGTTCTATCTTAACTCTTAACTCTTTCAGATTGTTCAGTTGTCAAATGTTTCAATTCATTCTCACTTTCTCTGCCTTCCCACATCTTTACCTCACATGCCCTAATCCATCTCCATTTTCAGAATGTTCATTAATTGTCGAAATATTTACTCAATTTTGATGATTAGCCTTAGCTTTCTCCTTTGAATGGCAAAATTATATGGTTGTTTCTAATTTGTATCTGGTTATCACTAAGTTAGATGAAGCTCAACAACACTTTTGAGAATTATAGGAACTAGAAACTAACTATTGCGTGTAACTGTATTTCTCCTCAATAGACCGGTTTACTTACTGGGGGGTGTTTCACAAAGATCCTAAGTTGAACTTATCTCTAAGTTGGACTTAACAATTATGGAAAGCCGTTAGCATCTATATGAAAATATTTTGTAAAAGCTATTGTAATAGGCATAAAATGTTGATTCAAATCCTTTATATTTTCTACTATAAAGGAGATTTCATGTTCTTGATGTGGAATTTATGAAAAGTCTAAAATACTTGAATGTTCTCTTTTGAAAATATTTAATTTTAAGGCTACAAATGGCTCTCCATAATTTTTAAGTCCAACTTAGAGTTAAGTTCGACTTAGGATCTTTGTGAAACACCCCAGGGGTGTTTCACAAAGACTAAGATCGACTTTAAGTTGGACTTAAGTATAACAGGCCGTTCATGCCACTGTTTGCTCTTACCATTTACTGGCATTTGTCTTTCAAGGGACGTACAAATCGTGGTCTCAAATCTACAGAGTTTACATTTTTTGATAGTTCATATTGAAGGAAAAAAATATTATCTAAAGATTATAATTAAAAGACCAATGGGGATAGCAACCGATGGCATGAACAGCCTGCTATACTTAAGTCCAACTTAAAGTCGATCTTAGTCTTTGTGAAACACCCCCAGGTTTACTAATATAATTAAATATATGAATGTTTTCTTCCTGGGGACCTAGTGACGAGTCAGTCCATTAACCTTTTATTAATTAATGGACTACAATACTCGAATCCAGTCTGCATACGTTACTTGTTGCTATGTCGAGCAAGCCTCGGGCAAGCTTTCGGGTTGTCAAGATCAACCTAAAAAATATGCATACAATTTGAATATGCTAGTAATTAAACCGGTATATTGCCATGATTGCGGAGTCTTTCAGATTGGACTTACAGCCACAGGTCACCTTTCCCTAACTAACCATGCATTTCATGCTTTGAGAACATCATAATTGCTCTCTTAAAGCACTCAGCTAAAATGGATAGGAATCACTCACTTTTGGCTTCACGTTCTACCGATTTCTGTCCAGCCCCCGCATCGACTGACTTAAAGAGAGCGCTGATCATGAGTTCTGGTTAAGGTGAAAAATAATTTGTGATAATTCTTATTCTTATTCTTCCCATGTTGAAGAATATCACGAAAACATTGGCACAGAATGAAAACTATTTCTCTTAAAATGTCACGTTTTTCAAAATACAGCTAGAAATAATCTTAAAGCTTTGGACCAAATTTGTTTTTTAAGTATTTGTTTTTAAGTATGTGAACATTGATTTGTCTCAATCCATGTTTCTTGAGAATGTGACACTGTAAATCTTATATTTAAAAGTATTCTACAAAGGCCATAATTCAACCAGGGGGTGTTTCACAAAGACTAAGATCAACTTTAAGTTGGACTTAAGTATAACAGGCCGTTCGTGCCATTGTTTGCTCTCACCATTATGATCTTTAGATATATTTTTCCTTCAATAATGAATTATCAAAAAATGTAAGTTTTGTAGATTTTTTATATGATTTGTACGTCCCGTGAGAGACCAATGCCAGTAAATGATGAGAGAAAACAATGGCTAGAACGGCTTGTTATACTTAAGTCCAACTTAAAGTCGATCTTAGTCTTTGTGAAACACCCCCAGTCCACCTTTCATTCTTGAGTTACGAAAAACACCAAAAATCCCTCAAATTTACAAGGGGTACAAATAATTGAGTTGTTAACTGTAGACCCTACCCATATCTGTGCGCTTTTGCTCTTCGCTGTTTTGGAGTCGAGTGGTTATAAAGCAATTGCATGACCAGAATTCAACTTTACCTTTGTGTCAATCATAGACCATCTAATAAATTATGAATCACCAAAAGGGGTATTAACCTGCACCCCTTCGCAGAGATCGCACCCCTGATCCTCTTCCTCCTACCACTTATGTGTCGCCTGAAACCATCCTAAGCTACGGATTTCCATCAAGAGACTGTGATAATTCATGACTCTATCAAAACGTTTTGATATGATCCTTGACAGTCAATTCTCGATCCCTTTTTCAGGACTTAGAGTTAGTCCTGTCTGTCTCTTTAATAAATTGATAACTTTTATCGACCATTAAACATGCTAAAAAGAGTAGATACAGGTTCTTCTCAGACAGACTGTATAAATATATATTCAGATAATTAAGTATCAGAATAAAGAAAATGTCTTTTATTGGAAAAAAAAAAAATCGAAATTCGGTATAGATTGTTATCAAAATGACCGACGGCCTAATACGATCACTCTGATATAGTTTTTGATCGTCTTAAAATGTGTCTTTCAATACGAGGTCGCAAGGATTACGAATCACTGATTAATACGCCCATGGGGAGGGTACACAATTATACAGATTAAGTTGATATTTTGAAACCTCGGCCCATGTTCTGGGCAAAGTCACATCCGGTTCTATCCGACTTCTGGAGGAGCATCAGCGTCATTATATTTATGTAAGCAGAATAATTAAAAAACACTGTTACCAAGTACATCCAAAGACAATGCGCCGTCATATCAATGCATTCTTTTGCCAGGTCTCAGTCAAACTCGGAACCAGTTTGATCCGATTTAGTCAAGAATTATCTGCGTAATCTATCCGTGTAATCAAACCGCGATTTAAGTAAACCATCATCCGGTTAACTTGAACATATAGATTCATATAAAGATATATCATTCAGATATTTGAACTATCGGCACATTTTCTAGTAAATTACTAACACGGTTATGACTTGGTCGAAAAACGTCGGCGTCATAAGGTTCTATTGAGACAATTACATTGGCTCAATGAATAATCCGATAACATAGACCTCTCGACAAACTTTCGAGTCGAAATTCAACATATTTCAATCTAGTCCTCATCGTTTGCGATTCTTCAGATCTGATAGTATACTTCGACCATGTCCGCAAGCAATCCGCCATCACATCAAAGTCTGTTTCGATTTGACTCTGTTGATCACACATATTAAAACGACCTCCGTTCGTCTCTCAAATGTAGAATTTGAATGCACCTACTATACGTGGCACACACAGAATGATGAAAATATCAAATCACAAATTTCCACATCATCTTCACAATCAAATTGAGTGCGACATCCAGGCCCACTCAATATTGGTGACAGTTCGCGCCCGCTATAGCTCTGCTAGCTGTCAGGAATGGCTATATGTTTCCGATGTCATTGTTTGAGTATTACTAGCCTCTTCAATTAGGGATAATACTCGGTCAATGTAAATCAATCTAAAATCAGTTTATCTCTCTCGCATTCCATTGGATCCAAATTGAACTCGAACCGCTTGTGATCGGACATATCCATATCCAGAATCGTGATATCCGGAATCATGGTGCTAAAGTTCGGTTCTTCAAGCCCACGATAACTATCATCCACCAGCCGCAGTTGATTCTTTTTACTCTTTCTCCTCTTCGACGACGCTTTCTTCTGGATCGCCGCCATGGACGGCGGCCGCGACGGAAGCGGCGGCGGATCGACTGACGGCACCTCTGGCGGGATGGTCAGGTCGATCTTCCGGACGAGGTAGCCGTCGCCGACGGTCGAGAACCGAGGCATGGACGGCGACGCAGGAACGCCGGGGTTGGAGATGACTTCGACGTGGTTGACGTCCTTGAGGATGATTCGCGGGTCGACGTGACGTGGGACCTTACGGCGACGAGGCCACTTGCAGATGCAGATGGCTACGATGGTTACGATGAGGACGAGGACGATGAACACTGGTATGAACCAGATCCACGGTGACTGGGAGAGGATCATGATGGCATAGACTCAGGGCCGATGGCTATCAACATTTACAAATTCAAGTTTAGATCCAAGTCTGTCAATGAAAAGCGGTCAAATGCAGTCAAACGCGATCAAGTACAACTGAAGACCACAATAACATCACCATCAGCAAGAAGAACGACAATCATAGCATTCATCCAAGTGCCATTTCTTTTTTCTAACCTTGACA
This sequence comes from Mesocentrotus franciscanus, assembly GCA_037976565.1. Taxonomy (NCBI): domain Eukaryota; kingdom Metazoa; phylum Echinodermata; class Echinoidea; order Camarodonta; family Strongylocentrotidae; genus Mesocentrotus; species Mesocentrotus franciscanus. The sequence continues at coordinate 2,297,630 of CP137678.1, forward strand.
GGATTTCAACGGTCTTCCTCACGCTTGCCAAGTCTCAGAAGTCATTCGTAAAGGAAAGTGAACGTAACAAACTTGATTTCAATTATCTATTTTCAGATGTCTCCACGTACTCATCAAGAATCCAATACGTTCCCGTGACTTTGCAGAACATCACGCCTCCTGCAGTCTCGATAGCTAAGTTGTCACTGTGATCCTCTGTAGTAGTTCATTCTTGTGAAATCCCTTGAATAGTCCTCACCCGTAAGCATTCACTATGACTAAACACTTCCTGCAGATGAAAAGAAAGAAAAAGAAAATAACCTCAATTAAAATGAGTTTTACTGTCAACACAATAATATTATGTCAAAGAAGACTCGGGGAGACAAATATTCTCAAGCAGGACAGGGTTTGAAAGTGAAGTTTTCATGAAAATTCGCTGTAAAGGTTTGCTGATTTTTAGGCCTGCTAATCATTCTGAATATATATTTTGACGAACGTCAATCTTCTGTCATAACAATTATAAGCAAATATAATATGTTGACGAAAACATTCTTTCACTATATACAAAACCAATGACATACCATGGAATGTTGACGAACTATAAGCATAAATGAATGATGGTGGTGTTGTCGAACTACTGTAGAAAAGCTACTTTGAATTGAAGCAATGTACATGTACAATGGTGTACATATAGAAGTTCTGGTTGACAAACAATACTCGTATATACATGTACAACCGATACTCCAGAATCATGGGAACGTTGACGAAAATGAACAGTTAACGCGATTACCTAGTTCGGAAATAAAGTTACCCTGGAATTATGTTTGATACTCGATTATACTCCAAACACAAAAGGAAGCATAAAAGAATGACGGCATTAATTCCCTGGAAGCAGTTTCTTGGCATGGCCAGTCAGATTTCGAAACCACTCCAGAGTACAGAATACTTGGCAATCTAACTCCTGGTGATATACGATTCGAACATAATGTATATATAGGTGATACGAAAAGAATACGAAAAAAGGGAATAGGAAACGTCAAATTCAAACCAAAGTATGCTGAAGGTATGATGAAATTTATATCTTCTACAGTGCCAAGATAATCCTGTTTAAATCAATCATTCTTACGCTGTACAGTATATCCATGGAGCTGTCATGTCTCCTCGGTATATTCAAGAACATTTATTAATAACTGATATTTTGGAGCCTGCAAATGATTGAGACTGCTCTAGTTATGTATGGTTCGCATATTTGTTTCTTCTCGGAAATGCTCCTTGTCTTTTTTGTTTCCCTTCCCTCCGTTTCCTTGTAACTAGCTCGTCGTCTTATTCTCTTGTTTTCAGCCATTTCCCGGAGGTTCTTTTGCTAGCTGTTTAAAATATTATACATTAATATTTAAGCGTCAGAATGACACCCCGTCTGCCGAAGGATGTTGAGTTAACCCTTGTAAACTTGTTACTTAATATTGCTTCCTTATTCTGATGTTAATACACTCCATGTTAAATCACTCGTATGCGATAACTAGCTTCAGAAAAGAAAGATGTCCTGGTGTGCAAAGGGTTAACAGCGGATGTGCAAATGCGTGAATCAATTTCCCCCTTGTTTCGTGCCCTGCGAAGAATGCAAATTCAAGGTAGGGGGTCTTCAAAAGCGCGCCAAAAAGATCGTCTTTAGAGAAGATAATTCCCCGTAGTGCCAAAAATATTGCTGCCTTAGACAATGAATAATAATGAATTAGATTCCCCTCTTCAAACGTTGGCATGATCCCTATGATTGTGGAAAGTCCTTCTAATTCGTCTTTCCAAGGTCCTCAGTTGCTCAGCTTTCTGAATGCCTTAATAAATAAAATGAATTATAGCTATACTCCTACTTGAACTTCCTTTCCGTATTCCTCAATACATAGAATCGACAAGGGGAACAATTATGAATAGATTTCTAATTCTTCATGGTCATTGTGATGTTGTTTTAGGAAACATTTGTCATTGAGTGATTATAAATCGAATTAGAAACATAATCCTGCAACATTGCTGGAATCTGAAATGGGGCAATGAATTATTTATACGAAATGAAAATAAAATCTGTTTTGTTTTGTATTCACAGTGACTGGCATGAAATTAAGTTTCAAAGAAAGGAATTGCAATACTTTCTAAGTGTGAGAGTGTGACATAGTTATTCCTAAAGACGAAAGTAAACATGTAGGCCTACATAATATGTTTATACGACTTTTGCCATACTTATACTCAAACATGTTTTCACTCTTTATCATCTTTCGAGGGACTTTATTTGTTCACATAATAAACTAACAATTATTTACAACAATACATGTATATAAAATTCATGTACTCGTATCATACACAGAATATGAAACATGCCATGACATTAATCATAAATTGAAATATTTACATTTTTTGTAATACTTTATTTGTATCGAATTTCATTTTTGTTGGTACTCAAACATACATTAATATCCGTCACATTATTATGTGAAAAACGAAAAGAATTGTATTATTTCGAGAATAGCCTCATAGCTCAAGTGTAATATGTATTATATAATTTTGATATACAATATAACCACAACCTACTGTTTTGTTATAATGATATAACAAAACATGTGTTAATTGGAATTACTTTAATCCAATACACACACAATTCAGGTTCAGTATTCAAGATAATGTGAAATATGATTGCTTTAAATGAGTCTTCCAGATATCCCTTTGCAATTAAAAACAACTGTAAATTGTAATATACTAGTCATATAATACTAAATGATGTACTATGTACGTGACTCTTACAACGGTTATTTCAAAGGCAATTCATATGATCAAATTGAAGTACCTCTTTAAAAAATGTCGAATTATACAGCTGTTTACGATTGGCATATTCATTAGTCATGCTGGCTGTGACTACAGGGGTCAAAAGTGGAGAATATTTCTTTTCCTATAACTTGGGAGGGTGTATCTCTGCAAGACTTTGCAGGATTTTCTCAGGGGCCCGCCCTCACGCTACAATATACGAATTCAGAAGTAATAACGTCTAAATTGAGTGGAGAGGATTAAATCTATTTCAATTAATTCTTTCTTCCCCAGTATTTTTTTCTTCATATTTGATAGAATAAGAGTTATCCACAATTCTGTCCTCTTCATGCAGAAACTTTTATTCTTAGATCGAAAGACATCATGAGATGTTTTCCGTTTTCCAGTTTTCCCCATCTGTTTTTTTCCCTTGCATTTTCTCCTTTATGATATTATGATATTTTATGTAAGGGAACCTAAATTACAAGCTATGCTTTCCTAGGTTTCCTCCGCAATACAGCAAGCAATTATTTTCTTAGTCTCAATTGCATACTTTTACTGCATTGCACGTACCATATTATGTATATTTCTCGTTTGTTAATATTTTAATAGGAATGATTTGTAAAATGAAAAGCTTTGTAAATTTTATTTGCTGTTATTTTGGAAATAAATGAAATGCAATGAATGAAATGAGCTCTAAAGTTATCAAGTCTTGAGTTTCTTGTGGGTTGCTTATGGTGGCTCCTAAGGGACACGCAAACGCAAAAATTTGACGTATACGTATGCAACAAATTTTTCGTTTTTTACGTCCAAGACGTGAAAATCAAAAAAATTGACGTATACCTATGCAACAAATTTCTTGTCTTTTACGTCCAAGACGTGAAAATCAAAAAAATTGACGTATACCTATGCAACAAATTTCTTGTCTTTTACGTCCAAGACGTGAAAATCAAAAAAATTGACGTATACCTATGCAACAAATTTCTTGTCATGACGAAAACAGTCCATTTAAACTTCACCCCACTTTGGACCCGAAAGTGGGGTGCATTTTGGTGGTAAGCTCACCACAGAGCAAGAGAGAGTTAGAGTCCCTAATCCGCAGTGTAAACAAACTTTGTCAGAGCATGGCCAGCCCGACCTTGATAAGTACTGCTTGGAACTCTCTCCATGATGTTCTAGTCTTATTCGCAGTCTCATATAGGTTTGGATTATGTCCATTAGCATAGCTACCGGTATACCTGGGAGATGCCAGTTTCATCTTCCTTGCTTCACTTTATTACCATAGTTATATCAGGAACTTCCTGGTTGTAATTATGTTCCTTTCAACTTTCATCATAATTGTGGTACTCGTCACAACATTTTTGGCCGTCCGACAGATTTTTTTTTTATAGAGGGGCCAACGGGATATTTTCCATGTTTTTCCTATTTTTTTTTAAATGTTCGGCTTGGATTGGAGGGGGCGGAGACTGGTTCATGCTGATTCCACTTACGCTGTTGTAGTTGTACATTATACCTTTGTATGGTTTGGTGCAACGCATGTTTGTTCTTTCATAACTTAAGTGAATGTCAAAAAAAGACGGATTTGTGGAAAATGAGATAATTATGTGCGCGAATGTCCCACTGAGCACATTTTTTTCTTCTTTTTTGGTCCAGTTTTTGAGGAAAATGGTTGCGCCGGCTCAGCTGGCCAGTGAATAAGCAGGGGGTTAAGGAGAGGAGAACCACTCAATTTTTTTTTTTTGGGGGGTTAAATATCTTAACATCGAAATGATCTCTGATCATGTTTAACTTTTTAATTGAAGTCTTTTACTTGATCTAATACTTTTTTGATGATAACATAGTCTGCAATGAACTTGACAATCATCATCATCCATACTATATGTCGTAGTTTTTAACAATAATTTACTCATGAACCTCACACTACAAGGACAACATTCATCCAGATTCTGAGATTGCTCATTCTCACGATTCACGAAGCTTGTTCTACGCAAAGATTTTGGGAAAGAAAGCGGTCTGTAATACCAGACTAGAAAGTGGGGTGTTTTGCCCTCTGCTCACCGAAAAGTGTGATTCTCCATTTGAAAGTTGGGTAAGGTCGACAAATATAGCCTCTGTTAAAGGCGTTACTCCGCCACCAAATTTATTTTCATAGACGAAATAAACTCGAACAAGTTTAGAAAAATGGTGTAGACCTAGGCCTATAAAGAAAGGCCAGGAAAACATAAATTGTGTTGGTTTAATTGAGGTGAGCAAGAATAGAATGTTGTAAATATTGTTTTCATAACATTTATTCTGTGCGTAATCTGAAGGTCTACTCAAATTTCTTTGCCTAATTTTAAAGGGGAAAAAAAATCCTAAGAGAAGAGGCGTAAATATTCACTTCTGAATGACAAACGCCTATAAACTAAAACAACAACCATAAAAACAAGCTATTTCTTGCCCCCAACGGCAGATCCAAGATTTGAAAGAAAAAAATTGGGGGTTAAATATTTTAACATCGAAATGATCTCTGATCATGTTTAACTTTTAATTGAAGCCTTTTACTTGATCTAATACTTTTTTGATGATAACATAGTCTGCAATGAACTTGACAATCATCATCATCCATACTATATGTCGTAGTTTTTAACAATAATTACTCATGAACCTCACACTACAAGGACAACATTCATCCAGATTCTGAGATTGCTCATTCTCACGATTCACGAAGCTTGTTCTACGCAAAGATTTTGGGAAAGAAAGCGGTCTGTAATACCAGACTAGAAAGTGGGGTGTTTTGCCCTCTGCTCACCGAAAAGTGTGATTCTCCATTTGAAAGTTGGGTAAGGTCGACAAATATAGCCTCTGTTAAAGGCGTTACTCTGCCACCAAATTTATTTTCATAGACGAAATAAACTCGAACAAGTTTAGAAAAATGGTGTAGACCTAGGCCTATAAAGAAAGGCCAGGAAAACATAAATTGTGTTGGTTTAATTGAGGTGAGCAAGAATAGAATGTTGTAAATATTGTTTTCATAACATTTATTCTGTGCGTAATCTGAAGGTCTACTCAAATTTCTTTGCCTAATTTTAAAGGGAAAAAAATCCTAAGAGAAGAGGCGTAAATATTCACTTCTGAATGACAAACGCCTATAAACTAAAACAACAACCATAAAAACAAGCTATTTCTTGCCCCCAACGGCAGATCCAAGATTTGAAAGAAAAAAATTGGGGGTTAAATATTTAACATCGAAATGATCTCTGATCATGTTTAACTTTTAATTGAAGCCTTTTACTTGATCTAATACTTTTTTGATGATAACATAGTCTGCAATAAACTTGACAATCATCATCATCCATACTATATGTCGTAGTTTTTAACAATAATTACTCATGAACCTCACACTACAAGGACAACATTCATCCAGATTCTGAGATTGCTCATTCTCACGATTCACGAAGCTTGTTCTACGCAAAGATTTTGGGAAAGAAAGCGGTCTGTAATACCAGACTAGAAAGTGGGGTGTTTTGCCCTCTGCTCACCGAAAAGTGTGATTCTCCATTTGAAAGTTGGGTAAGGTCGACAAATATAGCCTCTGTTAAAGGCGTTACTCCGCCACCAAATTTATTTTCATAGACGAAATAAACTCGAACAAGTTTAGAAAAATGGTGTAGACCTAGGCCTATAAAGAAAGGCCAGGAAAACATAAATTGTGTTGGTTTAATTGAGGTGAGCAAGAATAGAATGTTGTAAATATTGTTTTCATAACATTTATTCTGTGCGTAATCTGAAGGTCTACTCAAATTTCTTTGTCTAATTTTAAAGGGGAAAAAAAATCCTAAGAGAAGAGGCGTAAATATTCACTTCTGAATGACAAACGCCTATAAACTAAAACAACAACCATAAAAACAAGCTATTTCTTGCCCCCAACGGCAGATCCAAGATTTGAAAGAAAAAAATTGGGGGTTAAATATTTTAACATCGAAATGATCTCTGATCATGTTTAACTTTTTAATTGAAGCCTTTTACTTGATCTAATACTTTTTGATGATAACATAGTCTGCAATAAACTTGACAATCATCATCATCCATACTATATGTCGTAGTTTAAAAAAATAATTACTCATGAACCTCACACTACAAGGACAACATTCATCCAGATTCTGAGATTGCTCATTCTCACGATTCACGAAGCTTGTTCTACGCAAAGATTTTGGGAAAGAAAGCGGTCTGTAATACCAGACTAGAAAGTGGGGTGTTTTGCCCTCTGCTCACCGAAAAGTGTGATTCTCCATTTGAAAGTTGGGTAAGGTCGACAAATATAGCCTCTGTTAAAGGCGTTACTCCGCCACCAAATTTATTCGCATAGACGAAATAAACTCAAACGCGTTTAGAAAAATGGTGTAGGCCTAGGCCTATAAGGAAAGGCCGGGAAAACATAAATTGTGTTGGTTTGACCGTTAAATATTTTTTGAGGTATTAAAGCAAGAATAGAATGTTGTAAATATTGTTTTCATAATATTTATTCCGTGCGTAATCTGAAGGTCTACTCAACTTTCTTTGCCTATTTCGTGCCCCCCCCCAACTATTTTCACCTTGTTTTATTCTCTTTCTTTTCTCATGTATTTCTTTTTTTCTAACCTTCTTTATCCTCTGTTTCCATCTTTCCTTATGTATTTCTTTTAAAACCTTTTATCTTCCTTTTCCATCTTTCCTTATGCTATTCTTTATTTTCTCTTCCTTCTTTCTTCCATGTCCATCTTTCCTTATTATCACCCGTCTTTCCCTATTCTATCGTCCCTTTATATTTCTTTCTGCATTTTTCCATTGCCAAGCACATCAATGTTCTCTTCTATACATAAAAGAAACTTAAATAGCTAGTACTTGCTAAAAAAATCAATGACAAGTGAGACTTTAGACACACTGAATCCAGGCCTATTATAAATATAGGTGTAGGGTCTGTGATGAGAAGACTATGAATCTGGACTGGATATCAGATACTAGCTGGTAATCCCCTTATCAGTAACTAGGCTATGATTGACCGCTGTCTCTCTCCCCATGGACCCACCAGGAAAAGTGGTGAACTGGTGAGCAGAGCTCAAATGAGATGTTTTCCTAATGCTTTTACGTCCAAGACGTGAAAATCAAAAAAATTGACGTATACCTTTGTTTGGTAATTTTTTCATTTTTCTGTACTCAATGGCCCTGAAGGGCCACGCAGACGTGAAAATCGGCTGGAAAATCTGCGTCAAATATTCACGTCTGCGCCTCCCGAAAGGGACACGCAGACGTGAATATTGGACGCAGATTTTTGGGGGCTGGAAAATCTGCGTCCAATATTCACGTCTGCGTCTCCCAAAAGGGAAACGCAGACGTGAATATTTGACGTGAATTTTTTTCCAGTAAGCTGAGCACTTACGCTACATACATATAGATCTAGATCTAGTGCATAACATTTCTGGCCTGCTGCCGCAGAAGTAAATGTCTTCTTGTGCAGCCATCAAATGCACAAATCGACTCGTGAAAGGCTCCTTCAAAGACCCATTTCACAAGTAAGTGATCATTTCATTTAGATATTACAAAAATTAGCGTTTAAAGACTGGTTTCATATGATAATCTAATCGTCGCGACATTTGTAGTCTAGTTTTCGCTTGTAGTCCCATCTGCTTGTTTTTATGACTGTGTGTGAATATTTGTAACTTGGCTGGGCCTGGCCTGGGGAAGGGGAAAGCCACAAAACATAAGTCATAAAGTCATAAACTGAATCCAATCAAGTGGGGATATGTGTTGGTACTTGGTTAGGTCTGAAAAGAAGAAAAGATAGGCAAACACATAAATATTTAGTCATTTTAGTGCTACTTCTAGCTCGAGAGCCTAGTATTAGTAGGCCTACTAGTACTACTAGATCTAGACCTACTAGGCCTACTAGTAAAAAACAATGTTTGACTTGTCTTTGTTGACACTGCATGACAGCTTGTTCTCTATGTCAGTCAGTATGTTGGTGAAGCCTGAAACTGAAAGTGAAACGAGTAGGCCTACTGAGTTAGGGTCTAATAATTGAGTCGTAACAAATCTAATATTAACAAGAAGTCATTGGTTATATGTCTGCGCATAGCCATAGGCATAGCGAAGTTGAGTACTTGTATAGACCCCCTACTTTTAATTTTTTAAGAGAGATATTCTAGAGGTCTAGATCTAGACCTAGATCTATAATCTATATTCATATTATTACACGCAATTTCAATTTGTTTTGACAATTAATATAGATCTACCTTTCACTAACAGAAATAACAGTTTTCAGAATACGGCCCCAGATCTTTGCCATATTTTTGGACATCTGCATCGACTAGTCTATCTGCATGCTGCAAATAACCTTGCATATAATACATGTCATGATGTGAGTGACATGCATACGCATCCATTAGCATTGACTACTATGCTTTGCTGGAGTGAATGACATGTAGCTTTGGCTTTTGCCTTTGAAATGCTTTGCTTTGTAAAATTGATCTGGACAGGTTCATGCAAACTGTCACTATGCTGTGATGTTAACAAGATTATGTATTGCAAATATTAAAAGAATGCTTGATGAGGTACGTGTTTATTTTTTTATATAAAATCAAACAGCAAAAATTGACCAGTTAATTTTTGTTATCATTATCTGGACACACATCCCCCATGCTATCATGCATACAAATAGGACAAAGGCAAATGCAATATAAAAGGCAAATGAAATGAAGATGTTCTCAGCATCCCACTTATCCTCCATTATCTTGTTTTCTATCAATTTCCAGGTTTCCCAAAGCTGGTCCAGCCCTTTTGAAAGAATGGCTTGTCAAGATGAGGAGGGACAAGTGGACACCAAGCCAGTAGTCCACCGTGTGCTCGGACCACTTTGAAGCAGAGTGTTTTGACCGCATTGGCCAGACAACCAGACTTCGCCAAGGTGCTATTCCAACCATTTTCCTCTTCCCTGATCATCTGCAGAAGGTAAACACCAATGCTAAATTCTCTTGTGGTTGATAATTTGATAGATTATTTGAATGTTTCCTTTATTTAAGAAAATATTGTATGGTGAGAGCTAGAAGGGTGTTAACTCATATATTTTTACACAGAGTTAATTCCCTTCTGGCTCTCAACAGATGATTATAATTGTTCCAGTAGTTAATTAATTTCAGTTCAATTCAACTTTCAATTCATTTCCAGATGAGTGGTTTGAATCATAGAAAAGTTCTTCTAAAAGAGTTTGCATTTAAAATCTTAAATGCATATTTTACTCATATATTGTGGGAATGTAAACTGATCTGGTCCAAAGTATGTATCCCTTTCCAAAAGAAACCAGTAACACCAATTTAAAAAATGCAATTTCAATTTCATAAATATAAGACATTTGAAGGCATGATGTTTCTGCTGTATATTGGCATATCCATGAGAAGGAACAGAACATTAAAAAAAGAAATATGTCTTTATGAATATCATTTGCTTTACTTCTGTCAAGTAGTATGCAGGTTTATGTTGTCCATTTGCACATAAATGAACATCTTTGTTCATATTTAAAAATCTATCTGAAATGAAAATATAACCTGAGTTACTATAGAAATGTCAATATACCGGTGATTGCTGTTATATTTTAAGGACAATGATTAGTGAAATCTGTGAATTTTCGGAGAATTAACCATTTCTTTTTCCAAACTATTTTCATCTTTGTCCCTTATAGACTGTTAAGAAACGCAAGCCTCCAAAGCCTAGAAGCAGTGAAGACATGACTAGTCTTCCCAGCACATCAACAACTCCACCACTCCTCATGGCTCACAGGGGCGGATCTAGATTTTTGCTAAGGGGTTGACCCAATGACGATGCGGAGATGTTTTCCTGGCATCTACTAACACAATGGAGACCATAAAAAGCATTGCATGATAACGTCTTTTAAATCAAGTAACAGTTTGATACACAGTTATATCCAGAGTTATATAGAGTTATATGGTTAAGTTACCGGGGTTGACCCAATGACGATGCGGATACTGTGTGGGTCTGGACACATGATGGCATTCTTCTATGCACATCACATTTCACTTGGCAGCCCAAGGGTTTAAACCGCCTAACCCCCCATTTTACATATTTATTGGTTTGCATGAAATCTAAATGCAAGATATTGTCTACTCAATGTGAGAGAAACAAAATTATATTTTATTCCATTTCATTTGGACACTAAGAAAAGTTAAGAAAGTAATTAATTTGTGTTGTGATGTTCCTTTTACACCTGTATGAAACCCTGAAAGTAGAACTATACTATATGTTAATTCAACTGTTTTGTTTAGTTTTCCAATTCTTCAAATTATGCTGACAATTTACCTGTATACATGTACTGGAATTATGATGTATAGTGATATTACTGTTTAGATCTCGACTAGTGTTTGAAAAAGGACAACATTTTGTTCATTATTTCATGTGATATTCAACATTTATTTATAGTAACACAACTGTAAAGTGGTCTTCAATGAGCTGAACTAAATGCATTTTTGTTGTTGTTTTGTTATGGATTTTGAATCCCAAAGTGATGTATGAAATTGTGTTAAACAATCAGAGAATCAATATCATTTTTCTTTTCACTGTATAGTATTAATTAAAAATTAAAAATGTATAACATAATCTTTATGAAAAACGGTTTATAAATATTTAACTACATGTATGTAATTTTGTAAGTCAACTTGGGATGTATTTCAGTAGCAATTGAAGAAAGTAAACATTAATAAATTATAAAACAATTCTTTACATTTCGTGAAAACAAATGGTAATAATAATTTTTCCATTGTGTCATAACTTGCATGCTTGGAAATGGATTTATTGTGGTAAATGCCGAGAAATTTCGAATACACATAGTACAGAGAGAAGGGGAAGGGAGGGAGGATAGGAGAGAGAGAGAAAAGAAGAGAGGGAGAGACAGATTGGGAGAGAGAAAGGAGAAAGAGGAGAGAGAAAGGGAGAGAGAAAGAGAGAGAGGGAGAGGGGAGGCAGATTGGGAGAAAGGAGAAGAGAAAGGGAGAGGGGAGGCAGATTAGGAGAAAGAGGAGAGAGAAATAGGGACATTGGGAGACAGAATTGGGATAGAAAGAGGAGAGAGAGGGGAGAAAGGAGCTAGAAAAGATCGAGAGAAAGGGAGAGAGAGAGTGGTGAGACATTAAGAGAAAGAAAGAAATAGAGGAAAAAGGGTGTGATAGGAGGGGGGCAAATGGCAACAAGATGCCCAAAAAGTAATTGCTTGGTACAGGCAAAATATGTTTACAAATATCAAAGCGTAATGTATCTAGGCCTTCTAGTCTATGTCAATTTTAGACCATAAAATATAATGAAGTGGTGTACAATCAGGAAGCTGTATTCCTGGTACAATTAATGTCGAGATAAAGCTGTTTAAAAACATAGCAAAACAAACCAAGATACACTTATCTTCCTGCATGGTGCTCAGCTTACTGAAAAAAAATTCACGTCAAATATTCACGTCTGCGTGTGAGACGCAGACGTGAATATTGGACGCAGATTTTCCAGCCAAAAAAAATCTGCGTCAAATATTCACGTCTGCGTGTCCCTTTCGGGAGGCGCAGACGTGAATATTTGACGCAGATTTTCCAGCCGATTTTCAAGTCTGCGTGTCCCTTCAGGGCCATTGAGTACAGAAAAATGAAAAAATTACCAAACAAAGGTATACGTCAATTTTTTTGATTTTCACGTCTTGGACGTAAAAGACAAGAAATTTGTTGCATAGGTATACGTCAATTTTTTGATTTTCACGTCTTGGACGTAAAAGACAAGAAATTGGTTGCATAGGTATACGTCAATTTTTTTGATTTTCACGTCTTGGACGTAAAAGACAAGAAATTTGTCATAGGTATACGTCAATTTTTTGATTTTCACGTCTTGGACGTAAAAGACAAGAAATTGGTTGCATAGGTATACGTCAATTTTTTTGATTTTCACGTCTTGGACGTAAAAGACAAGAAATTTGTTGCATAGGTATACGTCAATTTTTTTGATTTTCACGTCTTGGACGTAAAAAACGAAAAATTTGTTGCATACGTATACGTCAAATTTTTGCGTTTGCGTGTCCCTTAGGAGCCACCATAGTTGCTCCTTTCTATATTTGCTTAGTTTGCAGACCCAAACCCTCGTCAGTCGCTGTACGTAACAGTGTCTGCACTGTGAGACTAGGCTGACGGCATACTGCATAGGCTCTGTATTGTAGCAGCTCCGGACAACACATCCAGAGATTGACAAAGCCAGGCTCTGCTCAAGGCTTTGGGAATTGTGATAAAGGGTCGAATTCGAGTCTGCGCACGCAGACTAATGTTTGCTTGCAATACATTTGTATTGATTTCGTACGTTTGATTTTCTGTTGGTTATAAGAATGATCAATGTTATGAAGAAGTCGATAGAAAGTGATGACTATCTACAAACAGGATCGCGAAGACCTTCGAAAAATTAACATAAGGCAAGATCAATTACCTTGTACATAACTTATTGTCATAATAAAATGTGTCAACATTACAGTGACGTAATACGTAATCCGAACCGTGGTTTCTATGGGATATACAAAAAAATAATATTGAAATTATATTATCTCATTCCTTTGGTTGTCACAATATTCGTTTAAAATGTTAATTACTTCTTATTTTATTCTATTCTTTACAATAAAATGCGATTTTTGGTGACTAGGTCTATATCTCAACGCTAACAATGTGTATCTGTTTAGTTTGCAAACAAGCTAGACATTTTGACGATGAGTAAAATTTCCGCTGGAAAATGCCTTCAGAGTAACACATAGTAGCCTGCATCCATCAAACAATCTAGAACCCTAATATCCTTAGACATTTGAAGGACGATAAAGACACGTAGAGAGTGAAATGTCGCGGTCCCCTGGTAATGTAAAGGGGGAGAACTGCATTGAACCATACGGATAAAGACAGGGAAGAAAGAGAGAGAGAGAGAGAGGGGAGGGGATATATATATATATATAGAGAGAGAGAGAGAGAGAGAGAGATTGATTGAATGAGATTGAGACTGAGAGAGAGAGAGAGAGAGGGAGAGAGGGAGCGAGAGAGAGAGAGATTGATTGAATGAGACTGAGAGAGAGAGAGAGAGTGGGGGGAGAGAGAGAGAGAGAGGGAAGAGGGACTAACAAGGGTAAAGAGAGAAAGAAAAGACAGAATGCGAGATTGAGATTGTAGGAGAGAGAGAGAGAGAGAGGGAGCGTGTGAAGAAGGAGAAAGAGAAAAAGAAGAAGAAGATGAAGAAGTAAGAAGAATAACAAGTAGAAAAGAAAGAGAGAGAGAGAGAGAGAGAGAGGGGGGTGGGCATATGATAGAGGAATAAGGATGCTGGCTTGTTGAAAGAATTCCGAAGCAGGTGATGGTATTTATTCCGGTAATATTCTCATTCCATATAACATACTAATCATAGATGGTGTGGATTAATATATTATATTTATATTACGGAGCATCGGAATAATTCCTGTCACTTGAAGCTAATAATTTAGACTAGGCAATATAAATCTTGTATTAAAGAGAGACGGATTTAGTACTCAGGGGCACAGCTCCGAAGACAAAAAAAATTGACAGGCAAAAAGGAAAAGCTTGGCATCAGAATTTTCAGGTGACTTTTGGCTCTGAAAGTAGAAAGGGGGAATATTTTCCTTTTGTTTCTTTAGTTTATACATGTTTTTATTTTTGTTTTGCTTTATGTTCATAGCAAAACTAGTGCCCCCCTTCACATGCCTTATGTACAGGAAGGGGAGGGATGGGGCAAATGTACTTCCTACGGAGTCTTTCCAAGTGAAAACCAACCAACCAACCAAACAAACAAACAAACCCGAAAAAACTGGTGTGCAAAAAAGAAAGTCCTAACAACTACGATATTTAGATTGTTTGTAATGATATAAAACTGTTTTAGTGTACATAAGCCCTTCTTCTGCTCATGTAGGCTTATCATTTTATTGTTAGTGAACGATGATGTGACACGTTTAGTCCCAAATGACGGAACTTTATTGACAGTACAATAACAGACATGACAGGAGAGGGTTGAATTGATCAATTTTAGAAAGTAGGTCGTTCGATTTCACCTTCTATTGTCATAGTTGTTAACCTATGATACACAACGCGGTTTGTTTTATTATGTATTGTTTGCTTGTTTTTTTCTCTTGGGGCTGGGTGTTCTTGTTTTTTACCTTATGAAGGGGTTCACGGGTAATGGGCATTATTGGGGGAAGTGGGGAAAACGATGAAACTGTAATTCCTCTTTTTATTAAGGAATTGGACTTTATCCTATTGAATTATTTCTGTTTAGTGCACTGCATGCATGGGGTCATTTGTAATACTTTCTTCCTTCAAGTCATACTTGTTTCATTATCAATCTGCTACCTTTCACATTATCAAAAGTGATAAAAACACACAAAATAGTTTTTATTAATGCAAAGAAAGCAAACACTACTGCCCTTTTATTTTGTAGTAAATTTCCAAACAAAGTCATGATGGAATGTCTACAGCAATAATGGAAAATGAGCCCTAGTGACTTTGCAGATAGCGAATGAGTGTGTCTTTATATATATATCGAATGATTGGATTTAGGAGTAGGGGAGGGGTGTAAAAGAAGAGATAAACGAGTGGAGACGGAGAAGGGGCGCCTTGAATGTTGAATGCCACATATTAAATTGTGCATGACGCACTTTTGAGGGTCGTTCATTAGGTAAAAGTGAAGATTTAGTACTTGTAAAAGAGATAAGCCCATACTTATTTTTCTTCTATTATTTTGTTGGGGGGAAAAACACCATTATTTTTTGTAATCCTAATTTCGCGCTAACAAACTCTTCAATTCTTTAGAACAAACGAACAAAAAAGAGAGTTCTTAAAAGAAATAATTTCCCTGTAACTCACAGTGTCAGAGATCAGGGCATGTAATAAAATATAATGCGTTTTGTTACCAGCGTTTCTGCTTTTTTCTTTAATATTATGTTTCGTTAGGAAATGAGTAAAATGAATATTTAGTGAATTTAATTATTACGGTATGGTACACGGTAATCATTGGCCCATATAAATCAGTATATATATTTTCAATTTATCAGATTTATTCCGATATAATTCATCAGTTTAAAAGCTCAATTTTCTATGTGTATAGTGGTAAATAATTTGTATTTATAAATATGCATGAAGACATTTAAATTACTAAAGAAGCCATAACCAAGCGAGAATCATTATTATGTATGACTATTATTTTGTCATCACCAAAATGTATCCATGTTTTGTCTCATATTTATGTTCTTTGTAAACCTTGTCTGAGCCTTTATTTTCCATGTGAGCAAACCAAATATCCATGTTGAATGACATTGGACAAATAAATACATTGAAACATTGAAACTACGTACGTGACCTGCAAATGAATGTGAAAAAAATCAGGAAAAATCTTCGGACCAGGATTTATTTGAACCTGTGACCTTTACTGCTATCTGGGCCACGACCATATACCAACGGGCCATTTCTAGTTCATAGACCTGGGGGTGTTTCATAAAGACTAAGATCGATTTTAAGTTGGACTTAACTATGGCAGGCCATTCATGCCACTGGTTGCTCTCACTAATGGTCTCTCAATTATGATCTTTAGATATTATTTTTTCCTTCAATAATGAACTATCAAAAATGTAAATTCTGTAGATTTGTGACCACGATTTATACGTCCCTTGAGAGAGCAATGCCAGTAAATGGTGAGAGCAAACAGTGTCATGAACGGCTTGCCATAGTTAAGTTCAACTTAAAGTCGATCTTAGTCTTTGTGAAACACCCCCCTGATCAATTAGAAACTAAATCCCAGTTTAATCTCTCAAGACTACCAGAGTCAATGAAGGATGGATTATTGATTCATGCGTGTTGATGATTAAGAGGGGCCATTGAACACGATGCGAATACACTTTCGATCAGTTTTTGACACTCCTTTCCCTTCCCCTCCCTCCTCCAATATACATCCCCACCCCACTCCCTCTTCTAATA
Source organism: Mesocentrotus franciscanus (assembly GCA_037976565.1). Taxonomy (NCBI): domain Eukaryota; kingdom Metazoa; phylum Echinodermata; class Echinoidea; order Camarodonta; family Strongylocentrotidae; genus Mesocentrotus; species Mesocentrotus franciscanus. Next base: position 2,314,402 of record CP137678.1, read on the forward strand.
CATCCCCCACCCCCACTCCCTCCCCTAACACACCCCACCCCACTCCCTCCCTTCTATCAATTCGTTTAGTCTAACTATGTCTACGGTGTCTTCAAATGATTAATGAACATGATCCAGAAGACTTGAAGGTGCGAATTGACGATTTAATAAGCAGAGGGAAGGATCTGTCATAGGATTAGCAAGCTTGGGCGAGTTTATGAGACAAAAAAGAAGGATCTTAAACCCATTTTCGACGAAATCCAAAGCCTTGAAATTCATCATATCCGAATGAATGCAATGATAATTCTGTAGTTCATGCGAACCGAGTGTCTACGCGTAGAATTCGAAAACGGTTATTTGGAGATTATGTTCTGAGACACAGCCCAGATTCAAGCTGAATGATGATAATTCTTCGTGATTTACAATGTGGAAACCCTCGATCGATCCACTTTTACAAAGATACAATACTATTCATCGCTAATCATTCCAATATTATATAATTTCAATTACAAGCTTGTCATCATCTCTTTATTTCACTTAATAAAAAACAGTAAAAGTATACCTTGAATAGAAGGATAAGGGGGGCATTTGCCAAGTGTCTTTCACACATCTAGTCACTTTTCTTTGACATAAACTTGTAAAATGTTGTAAAGGAGTACCCCCTCCGGACCCCTCCCCGGTTTATTGACTTAGAAACATACAACAAAAGAAGATCGGCTGGTGTACAAATGCCGGGAAAGGGGTGAGGCTGGAGAAAAATAATCTTATTCCCATTTCTGCCTTCCACTCGTTTAATCCTAGTTACGTCACGCCCCTCCCCAAAAAAAGAGATCGGGATGACTTAACCCCGACTCTTTCCCAGGAGACACTCAGCTACACGGCATCCGGCTTCGGAGTTTTAGGGAAGCTATTATTATATCGTGATGATTTCTAATGATTTGTACGGCAACCACCGATCCCAAAAATTAAATTTCTATACCCAGGCCTATGATGAAGTTTATATAAAGTTAGCCAGTTTAGAAAAGTAAGATGAAATATTTGATTAATTTATGGTTCATTCGGGAAACACCGATCATAGAAAATAAATTTATACCCAGGTAGTCAGTTTAGACAATTTAGAAGATGAAAGAATAGCTGTTCTATTGAGTAACGTTATACTTGTCATTATTCAAACATTTTAAAATCTTGATGTGAGGTGGACGATGTAATGAACATCAATGTGATTTGAAGAATAACAGTAGGAATAATAGATGGTGATGGAAATATAATCTAGAGTATAATACCTACAATATATCAAACATGAGAATGACAAGTGCGATAACTGACAAACAACAATTTGAATAATAAATTAACCGATCTTCAATTCTTGGAATGAAATTATTTTTACGAAAGAAAATGATTTACACTAATTTGGTTATTTCTTATACAAAAAAGGGCTGTTTTAACTTATTTAGACTACATTGTAAATCATACAATAATAAGTTACATGTTGGGATAAAAGATATTCATTTTTCTTAGTGAAAGCAGGGCAAATTTCACTGAAATAATTTCAAGCGTCCATCAAGGCTTGCTTCCAATCATTGAATCATCGCCTCCGGCCGGGTGGTCGCGTTACACGACCCCGCCCCACTCAGTGTTATTTAGGTACGCATATGCGTGTTCCCTCCTTTGAAAACACCCCTAAGTCCGGTGTGTAAAGTCAATTTTGTGTATGTACGAGCCGGACTTTGGTGCGTGAAAAGTACCCCTTTACCGGACATTTTGGTAACACGCATGCGGTCATTCCGACCCCGAAGTGGGGGGCCGGGTACCTTTCGTGAAACGAAAGCGGAAGTTTGCGCGACCGTTCGAATTTTGTCGTAGGGTTTTCACAAAGTGTCGTGTAAATTGGAAAGGGGTTTATTTCACAAACATTACCCCCGATATTTCGTGAATAAAGGGGCATGTTTTCACAAAAAGGCGTGTACGTAACGCGACTTCCCGACCCGACGCGATGATCGATGATTCAGAGTAAGCCTCCATCAAATATCAAAGCGATACAATCGCACTCCATTAACAAGGCTAGCAAAAAATAGCAATATTTGTGAAAGCCTTGAAGCAATATAGCCATATTCGTACACAACGAATTAATACCATGGCATGGACTTATTCAATTTCGATTACATTGTATTATATTTTTTTCAAACGTCATATCATTAATTCTACCTTGGGGATACATGAGAAAAATAATAGGAATTCATACTTACATTATCGAAAGCGAAACGAAAGATGGTAGCAATGATTTTCGGAGATTTCTGCTCCCACAAACTGGCAAAATCCCAACAAAAATTCCTCTGAGCTTTTACTCTCAACTACAGCAAAACAGATATAGAGACAAGCAGAGCAATTACAGTTAAGTGAGTGCCTATTAAATGCATGTTAAGGGATCGGTTGATGGAAGTGATCGCAAGTTACAAAGATTTGTGTCGGTCGTCTGCAAGTTTCCGCGTGTGTTGTAAGCTCCCTACGAATTAGAGGGTATGTGTCATGATCTCTTATGCGTAGTACAAGGTGGAATTAACAAGGAAACAGAGAGGAAGAATGAGGGGGAAATATATCATCTTAAAGGGAGAGGGAGGGAGGCCGGAGAGAGAGAGAGAGAGAGGGGGAGGGAAGGGTTAGAAAATAGTCCAAATTCAAATTCAAATTCAAATTTTATTGATTATTATCCATACAAATTTTATTTTATGTCAATGGATAACAAAAGTCAAAATTATAGTGTAATAAAAATAATTGAGTGCAAATGTCAAAATTACAATAACCAGGAATTGCAAAAATTAACGTAGGCCTACTTCTACATGTCTCTTTTGGAATATAATACAGAGATAAAAATGAATTGCATTACTCGTAATACTTTTTACAACTTTATTTTCTTACTTTCCTTCCTTTCTTTTCCTTTTTCCCCCCTTTTCTTTTCCTTTTTATTTAGCGAGAAAAATAAAGACTAAAAGAAAAGAAAAGAAAAAAAACACAACACAATATGATACTTGATAGTATATCCCCCAAATATATGTATATGTGCAACAAGTAGCGGAGAAGGTGAAGAGAGAGAGAGAGAGAGAGAGAGAGAGAAGGTGAGAGAGAGACAGACAGGGACAGAGAGGGAGAGTGAGAGAGAGAGAGAGAGAGAGAGAGAGAGGGGTAAAGCTGGAGAGCACCCCCCCAATCATTTCACAATAAATTACGGAACCCAGCCGCTATACTAAAGTTAGATGGTACTTTATTTTACCTTCAAAAGGAGTACGTATACTGCCATGTAATACCTACTGCTGAATATTGTGTATAAAAACCAACATGTACAATTTCTCATAAGAGGTGCACTCCGATCCGAGGGAGTAGAAGGAAATCTCCCCCGGGAAATCTCCCTCTTGATGTCTTTTACATGTCTTTTGCAGGTCGAACTGTATGGGCCGCTGTGAGAAACGGGAAATCCCCTCTGAGTCATGCAGCGTGCGCAAGCATCACGCCATTGCGCATGCGTACATTGGGGAATCCCCAGTTAGTGTGCTTCGTGTTTCTCATTTGTATACCCTTCCTTAGTTATGTTGTACATCATCATTGGTTGGTTGGTTGGTTGGTTGTGATGGTTATTTTACCTGACTGCTAAGAAAGCATAAATGCTTGTAAGTAAGCAACCAGACGGACGACGGCTTTAGGTCCTCTCCGAGAGACCTGGTAGTGAGGATTAATGCCTTACCGAAGTCATGGGCATGGGGACGGTGGCTTAAATTACACCCCGCTTCAATCAGGTTGACTTTGTGAGGAAAATCAGAATACGTTTGGTTTAAATTGTAAAATATTGAAAATATCTGATCTCGTCCTTGGCTCTGCCACAAAATAGCAGCCTATATAGCCTTTAAATAATAGCGCCTCCATATATTATAGGCATATAGACTCAGCTCAGAGTCATTGATTTTGGGAGATACTAATTACTAGCTGTGTCACCAGGTGGTCACCGATACTGGAATAAGCCTACAGGCTACAGGTAGTACAGAGCAAGGTAAGTTAAAAGTCAGCCTTCTTTGTAGCGTAGAGGCCTATATGGTTCGTAATTATAGTTTGACTTGGATGTATTGAGAGGTTGAATAGGGAGAGGGGAGCTGGATGGGGAGGGAGGTGAGATTGAGATTGAGAGAGAGAGAGGGGCCGGGGGCAATGTTGATGAAGATAATGATAATAATAATAACTATAATAGTTATAATAATAATGATAATAAAAATGACCATACCAGCAAAATGTACCGCAGGGTGTCCAAACTTAAAATATGGTAACTTTTTTTTAATCAACAGGAACTATCGTACAGAGTAGAGAGGATGTCATCGCAGACGTCAGACGAGTTGGATGTCGCAAGGTGGTTTAAGGACGAGCTCCAATGTAACATCTGCAAGAACCTCCTCTCCAACCCCAAGTCTCTGAACTGCTTCCATCTCTTCTGTCTTGAATGCCTCGAGAATCGAGTTTACAACCTCGAGCAAAATTGCGATGAACTCTGTCGGAATTTACGTTGCCCCTCCTGTGAAGGTGGGACAGCAGTGGACAGCTTGGAGAGTTTATACAGACTTAAGACTGATTTGTCTGTTAAGCGGTTGCTGGAGAGTTTACAAGGTCTGGGGCTGATTGGACACGATGGACTAAGTGAAAAATCGTTTGGGTCTCGAGTGGGATTTGGACAGTCTACGTCCTTGATGACATCTTCAGATGCCACTTCGATTGATTCTGTTGAGTTTCCAAGCTTTGTCACGTCTGTTGGTAGTGAGTCATCGATGTCTTTTAGTTTGATGCAGTCAGATGATTTGACAGCATCATTACCGCGAGGCGACGGTAAGATCGTCTCTGATCATGGATTCACAAGAATATCAGGTGATTCCCATAGTGATTCAATAAGATCTCTTAGGTCATCAGGGTTTCAATGCAAATCCCCCATAGCGCCAAACCAAATCCAACTACGACCTGACAGCTATGATTCCGATAATTTGAGTCTGGCTATCAGCAGTGAACGAAACACCGCAACTACCAAATCCACCACAGACGACGACGTGGTCTCCATGGTAACATCCTCAGGGCATCAACGATCATACGATGATTCTGAAAATGAACCAGTGAACATCAAGATGGAAAGACGATGTCCAATGCATCCTGAGTACCTTTCAACTAGTTATTGCTTGCCATGCAAGTTGGTCATCTGTCAAAAATGCGAGGAAGAAGAACATCATGGGCATGAGATTGGTGACCTCCAAGCTGAAGCGGATCGTCTTAGGTGTGAGCTAATTACGATGATTAAAGATGTGACTGAAGGATTAAGGACCGTCGGTAAAGCACAAAAGACATTACGTTCTCAAAGAATATTTGACATACATTCATTAGAGAACCAACTAAATGTAGTAGAAGAGCAGATAAAGGCAAATGCTCAAGCTATGATTGCACAAATTGAGAAGGATAGTGAAATGCTTTTGGATGAAGTGAAACGGCTCCGACAAGCCTCAAATGTTGAGGTGCTTACCACTCTTGAGAAGGATATGAGAACAGGAAAATGCATAGCAACCGTTGTTAATCATCGTGGTGATGCCGTTGATGTTGTGAACACATCGAGAGCGATCTGCAAGAAGATGCAGAAAGCAACCAGTATATGTGCTAGCGGAGGGGCTATTGATAGAATCAGAGAACTCTCAGTTCGGTTTTCTGTTAACAGGGCTACAGACCTTACAGTTGGACAACTCCAAGAGAACATCGAGTGGAAACTGTCCCATAAACTCCCTATCCCGTTTGACAAGCGGGGTTGCATGCAGGGCATGGTATCATTGCAGGATGGACGCTTGGCGGTAGGTTACGGTGGGAATAATACAGGTGGTATTGATATCTTCAGCACCATGGGAAAACAAGATGGTCCACTTCCCAGAATACTTGAAGATATAGAGGTGGCAGATCTCGCTTCCACGTTAGATGACACCATCATCGTGTACCCAATCTATGGTGAGATCACAGAAGTGACAACTGCTGGCAAGGAATGTCGGACCAGGTTCGCTGCTCCCTCGTCCACGCAGCATGTCTCCATGTCATCAAGCATTGATGGACGGATATTCTTAGGGTATGCTGAGCACGGCGAAATCCACCAGTTCCAGCAAAGTGGAGGAAACCCTCTAAAGAGTATCTCGATGGATCATTGTCAACCTCAGCAGATTGACGTCACCGCATCTGGAAAGGTTGTAGTGAAGGACAGGTCTGGTGTCAAGGTTCTGGACCCAACTACCAATGCTATCACCAACATCTTCAAGGTTGGCAGAGAACAGTTCGCCTACTCCACTTGCGATATTAACGACAATGTCTATGTTGCCAAAGTTTCGGCTACGGGGCGGGACAGCAAGGCATCTATAGAAAAATATAACCTTGATGGATCACTTCTGGAAACTATCTCTAGAGATCTTCAGATATCTAGGAACCAAAATGGTGACCACTGGCTTCGACTTGTCTCGTTGTCGCCTTTCAAGCTTGCTGTTTGTGATGGCTCGTTGATATCCATCTACCAGCGACAACCAAGCGTGATCGAACTGGCAAACGATCTCGGACTCTGAAGTAGATCAATATACTTAAATTGTATCAATCAGCAGAAAATATTTTGATCTCTATGATTATTATATATATCATATTCATTGTTATAGTCCACCTGTTCTGGATACGAATCTATAAAAGACTTCATGGGTGGTATTCTCTTAAGTTAAGCCGGGACTAAGTCCAGACTAAACAAGAATTTTAGTTCACACTTCTATGGAATGCTAGGTTTCATCTTCCTCCTTCAATATTCATGACAAAGATAATCTACCAAAGACTTTATTGAAATTCAGTTCATACTCATATTATCTTTTTCTTCCCATTTCATTGCAAAATTATTTTTTGGGACACTTTTCATTGCAGGATTAAAATAATCTGTACAGGGAAAATGAGTTGGCAACAGGCACTCCATAAAAGTGTGAACTAGTTAAGCCAAGCTTAACTTAGTTCGCGCTATCGGAATACCACCCCATGACTCTAAGATTAGTTTGAGTAATACTAACTACATGTATATACCGTATTTCGGCAGTACAGATGAATAAATATGAAATCACAATTTTCAGAGGCATAACTATTTCTTTAAAATGGAATATGACCAAGAATTAAAAAGAAAATATAATAATGATAATTGTAAGAAAGAGTCATGAATTTTACAGGTACACACGCTTCTATTGTTTGGTTCTGTTTGTTTTACATTTGTCAAAATGTGAACGATCCTCTCAAAAATTTTGTTTAGGTTGAATGAGATCTGTGAAGATCTATGTACATGTTAATAGACATGAGGGCACCTACCCTTTTGTCAAACAATATATTCTGCAAAATTATGATTGACTCGTGATTTTTTTCTCTTTGAATATCCATAAACCAGCACAGAAACTGCATGGAAAAAAAAAATTTGTACAAAGTATGATACAATTTAGATTATGGAGTCGCGTATGGCATGTCATTCTGACAATGATTGCGTAGTCGTTTCAACCAGTGTGTGTTTTAATATAGGAAAAACACATAACTTTAATTCTGTATAATTATAAGTTGACAAATTAATATGAAACTCAATTTTTTGAAAAAAGTATTCAGTTTTATTCAGAATTAAAGAAAAAGCAATGCTTGTTCTAGTTTTTGGAATGAAATAACTGTGTAGTGCAGTAACATTTTCCTATTATGTAATTGTGATATATTTTAGTCATAAATGTTGTGAAATTATGAACAATGAATTATGTTGTATCTATGTTCAATAATCAAATTATAAAAAAGCTTTGTTGTAATTATGTTCAGTTTTTATAACTAGGACTATGGAAAATGCTTTGCTTCAATAAGTTATGTACGAGAAGGAATTGGAATTTTGAGAAATAAATTCAATGAATACAAACAAAAATCTCTACACTGAATTTCATGCAAACTTTCTGAACGTCCTAATATAGTCGTAGTCATAGTCCTAGTCCTAGATTCCATTAGTTTTTAGACTGTTCTGGTGTTGCACAGGTCTTGAGGAAGTACCATTGAAAACTATAAAGTTCACGCTATTCTGCAAATGATCAAAGGAAATAGAGGAGAAGAGAGTGAGTGTGTGAGAGAGAGAGAGAGCTAGAGAGTGAGTGTGTGAGAGCGGAGAGAGAGAGAGAGAGCCAAAGAGAGAGGGGAGAGATGAAAGAGTGAGAGAGAGAGAGAGAGAGAAGATTAAACTGAGGGGGAGAAAGAGAGGCAATACCAGGATTTGAGGACTGGGAACAGGACTGGGAACAGGACTGTAAATATTAATATCAAGTTGTAATTCAGGCAATTATGGGTAAGATTCCGATTGTTCCGAAAATTTAGGATATAATGAGTGCATATATGAGGTTATGCAAGTTTAAATTTTGTTAAAAAAATTATATCTGAGTGCTCTCTCCCTCTCTCTCTCTCCCTCTCTCTCTCCCCCTCTCTCTAAATTTGCATCACGTTTTATTATTTCTACATAAGTTTATTCTCATCAGTAATTCCCTAGCTCTTTTGAGCACGCATCTCTACTCACTCCCTTTTTTAGCCTTTTTAGGCATAGAGATAATATATGTCTTCCCTCCACTTTTCCTTCTCTCTCTCTCTCTCTCTCTCTCTCTCTCTCTCTCTCACCATCTCTCTTCCCTATTTCTCTCTCACCCCTCATGATTCTCTGTCCGTATCAGTTCTGTAACCATTACAGGATATGAATTACTTTGAATTTTAGTCCTATCATAATTATATCAATAATCAATGCAAGTTTAATGTTTTTGATGTCCGAACATGATCCCAAGGCCACGGCGCCAATAGTACAGTGTATATACGGTATATAGCGCGCAATTTATACGACTCGTGCTATATGCGCAATACTACACGTGGAATGCAAGGGAAGAAAGGTAAGACAGGGTGACAATGAAAAATGTGCTTGGAATGGAGTCGTTGATGAGGATTTAATCATGTAAGAGTGTAGATGTGATCTTGCAGTCCATATCATGATGTGGTTATTTTGATAGTTTGCCTTTTGGTAAGAGAGAAATCGAAAGGAGAGCGGTTAAATACGTATTGCCAAAAATGTCCCGAATGCTGGATTTGGTGTGGTGTAAAACGGTTAATAACATGCCCCGCCTCCATCGGCCTAGCGTGTCTTCAAAACCTCGGTGAAATACTGCGATTCCAGTTACCTTTTTCTGTAGCTCCTCTGGCTTCACTTTATAATACCCCACCAATAGCGTTTATGTACATGAATGTCCAAGACCTAGGGTTAGACTTTAAGTTAGAGGTACAGTAGGCAGGGATAGGGGCCAGGGGTTAGGGTTAGGATTAGGTAATAGGTTGAGTGCAGTGTTGCCTAAGAAACTTAAGTCAAGATTAAGAATAAGACTAATTGACTTCTTCTTCTTCTTTGCTATAAGTACAGGCCACCGTCGGGTGTATTCTCGTACTGATGTAGGTGCTGTGCATGTGTATATAGTGCCTCAGTAAGGCCTACAAAGAACTATGTGCAGCTAAAAAGACATCCGTACTCCGTAGCTTAATGGAGCTGGATCTTGAGACTTGAGTACCTCTCTCTTAGAGCTTGGCAGAGAGTAACTCCAGAAAGCTCCGACGTCGGCGTCGGAGCTTCCTGGAGGTAGGCAGAGAGGTACAGTTGACGGCGGCCCGGGGTAGTGAGTTCCAGAGCCTGGTGGCATCAGGAAAGAAACTCCTTTGCAGTACTTGTGTCCTTACTGACCTTAGGCTTATTTAACTAAACTACAGTCGAAAGTTTAATAAAGTTAAAAGTTAAGTCTTCAGATTGAGCTTCATTGGTGAACCATTAGTTAACCTACGAACATGTGCTCGCGGGTCAATTTTTGTGGTGGGGTATGTAGTCTAAAGTTGCTCCCATTTTTTTCTTTTTAACACACAATCGGAATCGGAATAAATGAATCGTGCTTGAATTTGGAATACCGTAGTAGTAGATCTAGATCTAAACACTCTAACATGTTTAAGTCATTATAATTTTCGATTTTTTAAATATTTTTTATTTATTTATTTATTTTTTAACTTTTAGTAAATATTCAGTGAAGTTGGATCTTCAGATTTGCTAGATCATAAATGGATGATTTGCATTGCCAAGTAACTGAAACTGTTTTACACTTTGTGTTCTTCTTACAGACTTTGTCTTTAGTCTAGAGCAACTTACGCGGCTAAATGAAAGACAGGAAGCTGTTACATTGCATTTATTGCTGTTATTACGAGTATGATAGAGGTTTACCATGGCCTCAATAAGTCAGAGTTCAACCAATCAGGCGGGCCCTCAAATGGATATGAACCCCAGAGGTGAGAAAATTTTCCATATTTTATTCTTTTGTGTGCAAAAATCACAGAGTTGTTTTTTGTTTTTGTATTTGTATGAACTGTCATAACAGTCAATAACATACATGCTTGTACAATCATGTATGTTATTGGCTTTGCCTTTTGGGTTGATATGTTTGGATGGATGGATGTGGTGGACGCATCTTAGCTGCCATACTTTTGGCTATTTTTATTCCTCTGCTAGAGGTTATTCCTTTCCTACTGCGTTTCTTCAATTTTTTCTTGCCTTCTTAATCTTTCCTTTTTGTTTCTTGCTTTATGTTTTGCATTTTCTCTCATTTTCCTTGTCTTTCTGTCCTCCATTGTTTGACCTTGTAACGTTTGTTTCATTCCTACTTCTATATCTTCTATTACAACGAGAAGGGTTCTACATGTACATGTTTGACTTATTATCCCTCTCACCTTTAATTCACAGCACATAATTACTCAAACCAGCAGAATATTAATGAAAAACAACTAAGATTTACCCATGACTGTGGTGATTTATTGAATCTCCCATTCACCAACTCATTGAATGTGCATGTGCATACATTTACATAATCATGAATATGTCTTTGATTAACAATAACCCGGAAGTTAAGATTCGTAAAACTTCTCTTTATCAGTCATTCTATTTATCCTTTGTTCTGTCCTTCATTCCTTTTTAAATTCTTTCTTTCATTTACTTGAGCTCTCATTTATTTCTTGTCCCATCCTGCATGAAGCTAATGAGGTAACAGCATTTAGGACATTATTTTTCCTTTCAAATTTGATCATACATATTTATTTATTATGTTCCTTATGATTACATTTTACAGCAATCAACGTGGGTGCATTTGCAGTCGCCCGAGCCGACGAGATCAACACTATGATGCGGTCGATCTCAACGATGGGTTCGGTGCAGCGGACGTTCCAGAAGCTACCCCGTCACATACAAAGGCGTGCCATGAGCCACAATATCAAGAGGATGCCTCGTCGCCTGAGAGATATTGCAAGGATTGAGGTACAGTGGAACCCAGTGTGGAGTCATGGGGGTAGTCCGACATCTGTTCCTGCAACATTTACTCCAGGGGGGAAGACTAAGATCGACTTTAAGTTGGACTTAACTATGGCAGGCCATTCATGCCACTGGTTGCTCTCACCATTGGTCTCTCAATTATGATCTTTAGATAATATTTTTGACCATGATTTGTATGTCCCTTGAGAGACCAATGCCAGTAAATGGTGAGAGCTTTGTGAAACACCCACCAGGCTTGATTTCTTCAAAGGGTTAAAGTTAAAGAGTTGCAAGTAGGGGTTTAGGTTTGGTTTAGAGTTACAGTTAGGAATAGTGTTGGGTCTAGGGTTGAAGTTCAGAATTTGGTCAGTGTAGAAAATTAAGGCAGAGCAATTGTTGCAGGAGCAAATGTCAAACAACCATCTTGGGAGAAGAATCATTGTGACAAGTGCAAATATGTATTTGGTCGTACATAGGAGTACTCCAAATAAAAGGAGCAAAGATAATAAGGTTATTGTTCTCATTAACTTACCATATATTTTGACCTTTCCTGTCAAAATAGAAATCATCCTCATTGATTCAAGAAATATTCAAGTCTAATATGCTAGTCTAATACATGTACGTAAGGAAGAGATACAATTACAAACAGGATAGTAATGGCAGTTCAACAAGTTGCCTTGAGATTTTAACATGCTAAAAAGAATTAGGAGAGTGATGGGTCAGAATTGTCTGAATAATGCCATTGCATAACTCCTAGAGTGAAACGATAGCAATGGTTGATTCCTTTCATAGGGATTTTTCATTTAAAAAGTATTCCAATACTGTATAGCAAGAAACATCTGTGACATGTAATTTTCATGAACCACTATTGAGAGATTCTCACTGAATGAAACTTGCAAATTGCACAATCAGCCTGAAACATGAATCTTCATAACTCCTGAAATCTATGAAAGTCTTTGGTTCTTGAGCACTCTTATCAACAAGAATCTTTGATGAGAGTAGATGTCTTTTGAATCATGTTTTGGCTGGTGCATTTTATAGGTAGAGAAAAATCCCAAGAAGAAACCCAAATCAGATGCTGATGGAGCTGTGAAAAAGTCACGTCGCCATCGAAGACGGCCTGGCAATCTTCACGAGGAGTATGCAAAGCGGCAAATGAGGAATCACTGGCTTGAGACGCACATCTGGCACGCCAAGCGTTTCAAGATGGTGGAACGTTGGGGATGGAAGATTCCCCTTCATCCGTCGGATAAGAGTGCTAGAGCTGCTTACAGGTAAAAATGGCTTCAACAACAGATAACTCTGACTGTTCCTCTGTATCCTCTCTATAACATAATCATTTCTATACTGTATTTGATTTAAAATTTGACTCTTTAAATTACATTGTTATATTCATTTTTATTTTAATTCATACATGGCATCTTTAATATCCAGACTCTTCGTATACTAAGTGAATTCTTGCATCTAATTCAATATAACCTGGCCTTTGAATTTTACTGATGTAAAAAGTCACATGGATTAAAAATGGAAACTTTCAGTCAGTCATTTAGTTCATTATTCCCTCTTCTTCTCAGAATGTATGACTCCAGTTTTTCAGAAAATCCATACTCTGTTTTAATATTCATGTTTCTATCAAAATGATATGTGTCTCTTTCTGCTGCTCATCGTTTTACCTTTCTTTCCTTCTTTAAAATCCCCCTTTTTTTGCAGAGCGACAGCCAGGCATTGTGTAATGAGTGATATCTCCTACCATCAGGTCATTGAAGTACAAGGGTCAGAGGTCAACATCCTATCAGCCATGAAGCACATGACAAGCCCACAAGTTGGTAAGTCAAATCTGGGAATGAGGTTCATATTCACTTTAGGATGATGCTCATCCTATTTGCATGTGGTAAAAACTCTATTTTCAAATTAAAAAGGACACAATATATAGAAGGCTGACAATAAACAGTTCATAATTATCACAATTTGGTGAAGCAAACTTCACTCGCTGTACATGTGAAATATTTGTTTTCAAATTAACAATAATAATTAAAAAAAAACAGAAAAACAGAAATTTGACCATGAGTCAACCGTCCATTACCTTGTATACAAATGGCTATAAAAGCCATTATAAATAAGTTTCAGGAGTCTCATTTGGAATTACCCTTTTAAAATTTGGTATGTGTTTGAGTTTGAGTTTGAAGTTTTATTATCCAAACAAAAAGTACATCAATATTACAATCAAATGTGAATGTTTAACATTGAAAGGATAAATGGGACCAGAAAATAGCATTAAAAGCTAATCGTGTCTGGTACCACTAACACACAAAAGTATCACAACAATGAATGAGAACGTAATGAATAAATATGAATAACTATTGAATACACACTTAAGCTACAAACTATTCTACATCTAGGCTAAAATATGATCTGTGATTAAATACAAAGCTTTGGTATTTTACACTAAATAAAAAGATAAAGAATTATATAACATACTATTTACAAATAGGCAAGAAAATTCGGTCCAAAGTTCAAAACAATTATTCTATTAACATTTGTGATATTAGAGTTCTACGAAAGCAAGACACGGATGCTTTCTCCCGTACAGATAGGGGTAGATCATTCCAAAAGCATGTGCCTCTGAATGTATCTTCCATTGGGGAGAAAAGAGTGTACATGCTACCTTTCTGTTTGTAAATAAACGAACAAAAAAATGAATTATAGTCCAAATGTGCAGTACAACTAAAGCAGGATTTGCCCGTGGCAAAAGGCATGGTGTGGAAAGAAAAATGAAGTAGAAGGATGTGAACTTATTTTGTCCCTCAGGTCTAACAATGGCTTCCAAAGCATTCCTGCATGGTTCCAGACATGGGGAGGTGCTCCTGTATCATAAGGATACCTACCCTCATGGAGCCATAGGCCCAGTGGATTACCTCTGGCATTGTGAGCTCCATGCCTCCCCTACTGTAGGAACTGATAGACAGGTAGGAGATTTCATCTAAGACATTTCAATTCTAGCATATTTTGATCAAAGAGAGGAGGCAGATACTATGTTGCAGGAAATTTCATAATTTTGTTCACCCCCTTCTCCCTCTCCAAAAGATATTTTACGTTGTTGTTCTTTTCCAAACAATTGCAGTATTTGCTGTTTGATTTCCTTAGACCTATTCAGACAAGATGCAATAAACTGTTCTAAAAATATATTTAGACAAATGGCGGGAGGGGTACTTACATGTAGCTGCATCAAGGCCCCTATATGTACTCACAGCTTTGTGTGTTATGTGAAATGCACATCTTTTATTTTGTTGCTACAGTTTTCCCTGAGTAATAATAATATCATTTCATTTATAAAGCACCTTCTCATATTTAAGATACAAAGTGCATAAAAAGCAAATACTTAAAAACAAAGCAAAAGAACATTATCATACATAGCTTACAATGATTACGGTACAAACAAAGAGGAATATTAAGAGAAATTAGAAAAGATTTGTTTTCAGGCACCTCTTGAAAGCTGCAAGAGTATGGCAATTCTTTAAAACAGGGGGTAAGGAGTTCCAGGTTTTGGGTGCAGTAACCGAAAAAGCGCCATCACGTTTTTGTTTACTGGTTCGAGGGACGGTAAGAGCATTACTTAAAGCCTGTCTGCACTAGTTTGGCCAGGAGGGATTAGACCACCCTGCTGGTCACTGACAGGTGGTTGTCTCATCAACTCAGCTCTCAATTAACATGAGAAAAAGAGGATCATGGGGGACCAACGGGCACCGCTTAGGCATTGTTTTCTATATAGAGGGAGCAAGTAGTGCAGTGGGGCTTTAAAGCAGTTTTCCACCTCATGTCTGAATGTACCTTTGTATGCTAATTTTTTTCCAGGATTTGAACAGAGAGGATGGGGTCAACGGAGACGATGAGAAGATGAGGACAGAAAGGAGACTGTGGATGTGGGTGCATCCTTCTTGCTGGAGAGAAGTCTTGGAGGAGCTGAAGGCAGTGTGCTCTGATTACAATGGTGGGTGTTACAGGATATTACTCCAGCTTTATGATTGATAATTACACTGGACTTATCCATAAATGCAGAGTCCCTAGGCCAATACAATTTAATAACTAAAAAAAGATCAATGTGAACTTGCTTGGAAAGCTTTTTGTGAACCCTTCATCATGAGAAAAGCTTTGAAGAATTGCGTGAAAAAAAAGATTTCCCAGCTTCTTACGATCTTTAACGATTCATATACTTCGTAGGTTTTCCTTATGCAATGATATGACAAGATCTGACTGGTACTGGGACATGATTATGAAACCCTATGTTGGTATGATTTTGTGCAGACAGCTCTGGAGCTCTGGAGCTCAGTACCGGTGTGTTGGCTCAGTCAGTAGAGCGTCCGCCTCACAACCAGGAGGTCGTGGGTTCGAACCCCGGCCGCGTCATACCTAAAGACGTTAAAAGATGGGAGTCGCTGCTACCTTGTTTGGCGTTCAACAATAAGGGGATAGAGCAATGTCGATCTGGCGCTGCTCAGTGGCTGCCGGGCTCACGATCAATTGGGCACAAAGAATTTCCATTTTCGGTTTAATAAAATTTGGAGTGGACTATAAAAGATTATTATTATAACAAATTATCTTTAGAGCCTGGTTTTAAGATCAGGGCCCCGTATTACAAAGAGTTGATATCAATCGTAACTTATTTGCGATTGATATCAATCGCAACCATGTACATAAGAGATAGGAGAATGCAAACTTGCGATTGATTGGAGGACTTACGATTGATTTGGATCAATCGTAACTCTTTGTAAGACGGGGCCCAGATCAGAGTAAAATGGTTCAAAATGTGAGAGACCTTGAATTTTTATTCTACAAGCAATTTCAATGGGGCTAATCCTGTTATCTTGGGCATCGCCTTATTAAAGTGAGAGGTGGTAAAACATAATGATTGTATTGCTTTTCTCCATCTTGTAGTGTCTCTAACACCCCTTGAAGATGAGCTCCTTAGATTCCGTCTCCAAGGTCCCCTGGCCCATCCCATCCTCCTAGATGCCCTCCAGGTTGCTATGGTAACCCCTTGTGACAAGATGCAGGATGAGCAAGGTGGAGGAAGCGAGATGTCATACTGGTGGGAGCAATACTATGAGGTAAGCAAATGTATGTATGTATCTTGATGCTGAATATATCATGTAAATGAGTGGTTGAGTTATTCGTTATTACAGAAGGCCTGGGGGGCGTTTCATGAAACTATTAGTCGGTGGTTTTCACCGACTAATATCATTTTCACCGACAATTTTATTGTCACCGACTATTTTCCAGGCCTCTGATTGGTCAAATTTAGTCGGCGCCGACAGTTGTCGGTGGACAAATGTTGATGAAATGCCCCCCAGTTCTCCAAGACAAAGTGACAAGTCTTTGGATGAAAAGAAAAATATGCATGTAAATTTTTCTTATCCACTGCAGACAACTATCAAAACAGTTTCGTTCTTCATTCCATTATTTTAGGCATCAATGTAATTTCATTTTCTTTGTGGTATGAAATGTGATATGTAACATCCATAGAAATATGAAAAGGTTTCAGTAAAGTTAAGCATCTGATAGGAATAATGATAATTGCATCTTAGTAAAGTAATGTGGTAACTGTGTTATAAGGTCCTGGGTTCAATTCCTGGGAGGAGCCAAAAAAGATTCAAGTGTCAGCTCCTGGCTGGTAGCAACCTGATACACAGTTAACTGCATATGTGATGCCATAACGGTCCTACAAAAGATGTTTGTGAATGCTTGTGAAGGGCTCTGGGAATAGACACTATAACAATACACCAGTTTACTAACATATTCAAATTTTATGTATACTTTTTAAAACCCCACTGCACTACTTATAGCTACTTGCGCCCTCTATATAGCAAACAATGCCTAAGCAGTGAGCTTTGGTCCCCCATGGTCCCCTTTTTCTTATGTTAATTGAGAGCTGATTTGATGAGATAACCACCTGTCAGTGACCATGCAGGGAGGTCTAATCCCTCCTGGCCAAACTAGTGCAGATAAGCTTTAAACAAAGGTTGTTCTTGACAAATGGAAAGCTTGCCTGACATAGCAATGCGTACTGTATGCAGAGTGGATTCGAAGTATTGTAGTTCATTCATTAAAAAAAAGTTAATTGAATAACTCGTCACTAGGTCCCCAGGAAAGAAACATCCATAAATTTGAATATGTTAGTATACCTGTCTATTGAACCTTCATGAGATAATCCCTGAAGCAGTTTTCCGAGCTAAACTGGGATGGGATTTTGTAACTTCAATCAACAACAAAAAAAAGAATAATAAAATAAATAACCAAATAAGCATTTTTCATCAAACAGCATGTACAGCTGTACGTGTTCTAACCTCTTTTTGGGAATTACATGTACCGTTTGCAAACCATTGTCATACATGAAATTTGAAGAAATCAAAGTACAAGGTTATTAATTTTGATTTAGGCATTAATTATATTTACAGGATCAAACTTGCATGGGTATGTTGCATGCACCTCTTTATATTGTAGGAGGGATTATTTACTAATTATTTGCCATTCTTTATCCAAGCATTCAGCAAGCCAGCTCGATTGCCTTTACCGGTACATGTATTCACTTTGCCAGCTTAATACATTGGTAGGAAGGCTAATTACATGGTCTGGTGGAGCAGACAGGCCAGAGATTTGTGTAACTACATGTAATCAGAAAGTTGTAATCAGCCCTACTATGTCTAAAAACTTTCAACCTATGCCAAGTATAGAGTTTCATGAATACCATGTTATGTAATGAAGAAGAAGAGAAATAAAACAACATCAGATAGGTTCACTTGAATACCTTAATCCCTCTATTCACTGCCCTTCATGAGCAGGAAGTTCTTTTTGTGCTCCCCTAACCTTTGGCATGATTTTTAATTGTGACTTAGGGTACACAACACATGTGTTAATATATTGTGTTCTGTATTATTAACAGTGCATGTTTTATGGACAAAGTGATCAGCTCCATTTCCCAAATGAGCACCCCCCCAAAAAAAAAAAAAAAATTGGCAAAGAGATATTGATTTTGAAGTTAAAGGTATAGACCAGTTCTGGTCATGCGATTGCATTGTGAAAGAAACGTGGAATCGATCAGAAAAGGTTGATCATCTAGCATATACTGTAAGTATTGGTGTGTACTGCAAGGTTCTGGAATCATCAAAATGATAAGAAATTTGGCCCAGTCTTGATAAAGTTACAAGCACTGTACACAGAAAGATGTATATGGGACTATATACGCGATCGCGATATCTATCCAGACCGTATCGATATGATAATTTACCAAATATTTAAATTAGTACATTGTAGGTGGTTTCCCGGCAAAATTTGTGTCATCACGTATTAGTCAAATCATATTCTTTCACATGATTGGTAATAAGAGCTTCCATTTCATTTTTTGAGAAGGGGGCGTTTCCAAAACTGGTCTATACCTTTAAGCTTAGAGTTGGGACAAGTAAATGATCATACTAATCTGTGGCAGGCCATTGTTCTCCTGGGGCATGCGTATTTAGTCTTGAAACAATTATTGAGCATTGTTTCAACAAGTATGTCCATGTTTCTAACAATAGTTGGATTCACTTGAAATTAGAGTTCATCTGCATTGATTATGATACCTTTTATGTTTCTTTTGAGAAACTTCTCTGACTCTGCTTGTGGCATTCCCAAGTTTACTCCCGAAGAAGAATTGACAGTTAACAACTAAATTATTTACACCCTTGTAAATCTGATTTTGGTGCTTTTTGTAACTCAAGAATGAAAAGTGGACTGGTTGAATTAGGATATTTGATGAATACTTTTAGATCTATGTAAGCTTTGATATGTCACATTCTCAAGGAACATAAATCTGGACCAATCAATTTTTCATATTTCTTTAAAAAATTACAAAACTTGGTAAGGGTATGAGTAATTTAGTTAATTGTAGATCATCATAGATACCTTTGTAGAGATGCCAACCAGTATGATTAAATTATATTTAGTACGATAATAAGAGTGAAATACGATAATACGATATCATGCACCTCTTAAAATATGATTTTTCATCTTTCAAAAAAAAAGAAAAAAGACCCATAAAAACCTCGGAATTGCATAGAAAAATGTACAAGTAAACCCCCGCAACCCCAAACAAAATCTTTGCTTTACAATTTTCTCATTAAATTTTAATGAAAGAGCAAACATTGTACTTGACCGTTCTTGCCAGTAAAAAAAAAAATCTGGAATTTTACTGGCCCCGGCCCAACGGGCCAGTGGTAGTGTCGAGTTTTCGTGAATAAATGATTTTTCTCTCCAAAATCTGATTTTTTAAGGATATTCAGTCAGTTTTTTGTGTGAAGAGGTTGGCATCTCTGCCTTTGATACTGTCCAACCAAATAGTATTTACTTGAGATACAGTGGTAACAAGGTACATGTGAATTTTCTCACAGTAGTACATGTAGCATTGCAGTGTAGATGCAAATGGTTATTTCCTTCCAAATCTCTTATTACAGGATGCAACCCACCTACAGACTTACAAGCAACAGATGGAGACATGGGCAGGATTCAGGGAGCTGCAGTCTACCTCTGAGGTACCAACCAATGCCGTGGTGTCGCTGGTCGTACGGGATCCTCGCGTCATACTGCCAAAGAAGAGAACCAAAGTGATGGTGAATTCAGATGATCTTGCAGGTGTGGTAACGTCTCAGATGAGATCCACATTTAATGGTGGGTGACATCCAAATATAAGTTGCATACAACTCATATTTTGTTATAAAAACATCTAAATATTTTTCATAGATTTTTAAATATTTGAAAAATAATTTTCTCAGACCTGCAAAGCTCCACCCTAAAAAAAAAAATGCTCCAGATTTCATTCATTTGTGACATCATCTGTCAATCATTAGTGAGCTAACAAGAGACAGTGGTATGTAGCTTCACCAGAGCTGACCCCCTGTTTACAATAGACCATACAATACCAACATTTACTATGTTAGACGTGCTGTAGCACCACCAGGAAAAGAAAGGTAATGTGGAGGTATTGTATGAAAGAATGCAATTCTTTTGTGAGCATATGCTGAGCTGGGGGAATTTACATATCACTGTCTCTTGTTAGCTCACTAATGATTGACAGATGATGTCACAAGATGAATGAGATCTGGAGCATTTTTTTTTAGAGTGGAGCTTAGCAGGTCTGAGAAAATTATTTAAAAAAATATTTTAAAATCTATGAAATATATTTAGATGTTTGAATAACAAAATATGACTTGTATGCAGCCCTGCACATCAACAGGAATCAACTTATATTTGGATTCACCCGACCTTTAATTTGGGATAATGATTATTAGATTTTTAGTTTTGAAACTACTAAGAAAGCAATACTATGCTTGTAGATGGTTTCCATTATTATCTGCAGTTGCTTGGATGAGATATGTGAGGTTTATTGATTTAAAGTGTTGCATGCCCCCAATTAAAAAAAAAGAAGTGATTTTCATGAAAGAAACAATACCGGTATATAGCAGATTTTCTTTATAGCGGTGTCATTTTGTATTCATTTATATTTTGAAATTTAAACCCTGGTGTAAATGTTTGTATAATTGCATTTTTTGGCAAACGATATTGATAGAAATTTGTTTTATACCTGTTGTACATTCTACTTTAATGTGCATAGAACTTGTGTGTATCTTATTATTGCTCACAAAGTGTAGTCCAGTTTCATTCCTCTTCCAGTAGTAAAACATCATACTTGTACATTTTATTTCTCTCTATTCCTGCAGGTGACCCTTCCAATCATAGAGCTCACAAGCTTCCTCTAGAGACAAGCAACTCACCTCTCTGGTCTCCAGTGGTCAGAAAGTCTGTGGCTGCAGAACAAAGGCCTAACCATGAACTGAACCAGCTCAGGTCCAAGCTCCTGGTTCCTGGAACCGACCTGAACCTAGGCCAGTCTGAAGCCCGCATTCCGGTCCTGCTCCTACATCGCCCTGGGATCAGGACCTCTGTCGGTAATGAAGGAAATGAGAGTACAGGGATGCTGGGGTACGGTGGAGGATGGGACGTTGTGTTGCCAAAGAAATGGGGGATGCCTTTCTGGATAGGGTTGGTGTACAGAGGAGCAAGGGCATGTGGGCTTCGTGAGGCAGGAAAAGTGGCCCTTCATCGCAGCATGCCACGGTTCCCATACGACTTCCCTGATTCTGAGGCAGGTTGTGACATCAGCAAGTCCATTGCTGATGACCTGGAGCAGACCTTCCTGAGAAAGCCTCCAGCAAAGAGACCAAATCATGCCAAACTTGGAATAGCAGCTCCTTTCTGTCCACCATGGTCACAACTTACCAGTGAGTGGGTCCTTAAGGAGACTGGTGATCAGATCTCGGAGTCCGGAGTAGATGCTGGTGTGAGTAGCATGCTGGAAGACTGGTATGTGCTTAGGAACAAGGAGAAGCTTGGTTTGTTGAGGACTGTCATGCAAGGTTGGTCCAAGAGGCAGGGAGGAGGGGTCAGAAAGCAAGGCAAGTGGAACCTCAAAGGTGGGAAAGGTATTTCAAGGACAGAAGGCAAGGAGTGTCCTGGCCACCTGTCCTTAGAACCCTTGACCCAAGTGCTTGTACCTTTGGAGAACAAAACCATTGTGTGGGTGGGATTGCGTATGGTGAGCAGGGGTTTCCCATCCCAGTTTGCGATCATCTGTCTTCCCAGTGCCGCAGACCTTGCTGAGCTCGGCCGAAATGCTAACTATGGTGGCCCAGAAGAGCCTGTGCACAAGGAATTCCATCTGAAGAAGAAGAGGAAGTTGGAGAAAGGCCAGAAAGGGTCAAAGGCCAAGAAGGCAAAGGTCGCCCAAGAAAGCAGACCAGAGCCTCCATCGACACCAGGGGACTTTGGATATGTGACTGAAAGCAAGGATGAATTTGGAGGTAGGGATGTGGGGACGACTAATGAGTTGGTTTCTAGTGAATCAAAGATAGAGAATGCTGATTCAATTAGTGCAGATGCTGAAGATTCTAAATGTGGTACTCGGAATGATGGGATGGGGACACATGAGAAACAAACATTGGCACCTGTGTCATTGAGCAACAAGAGTAAAGTTGTGAGTGTGGCTGGTGATATAACTCCAATGTTGACAGATGTCACAGACTCAAAGCAAGTAACATCTGCAACAGTTGTTGAAACAAGTAAAACAATAGCACCAGAACAGTCATCCCCACCAGCCTCCACTCATGCTGAAGCAACAGGTAACACTACCACCAACACTACTGTTCAGTTGGAAGTTGTAGCTTCAGAGGCATCATCTGCTAGAACAAATGTTGAACATTCTGCCACAGCAGCCAGCAAATCACCCGACACTTGCCTGCCTCCTGCACATCCAGAACTTCTTAAGTCCTGTTCCCGCTCAGTCATAGGCTTTGTGACAAACGGAGCACAGTCCTTCAGCTGTGGCAAGGGGATGGGTGTGGGGTTCTGTGCCACGCTGGGTCTTTTGAACCTGTTGAGGGATTCACCAAGAGGTCGAAAGCTTGTGGTGCTGGTGAGAGACGTCCAGAGTTTGCAGTACAGATTTGCTTATATTTATGTGCCTTCTTTTTAAACTTCATGACATGGACAATGAATATGAGTCATGGCTTAAAAGAACTGGATATATTTTGTTTTGCAATGTTCATATCATGAAGCTTAATCATTACATCACATTGGAATTCAATTATTCACACCTTTGCTTTTTTATACCGTTTATAGAAATTTTATACATTTTGTGTAAATGATCTTTAGTTCATTGTAGTTTAAGAGTTCTAATGAAGTGAACTATGTTATTTCAAAAATTCTAGAGCTAACATCTGTCACTTCTTCTTCTACCTCCATGAGGCTATCAAGAAGTTTCAATAACATTCTTTTGGAATTTGGATTCTAAATTGTAAATGGGATATCCCTGGGGATAAGGCTCCATTTAGATTGTGCTGAAAATGTATCAGACTGATCAAAGTATCTATCTTCACCAGTGAGTTTTTTATGAAGATGGACTTGTTTTGCACCTAGGAGTACGGTAATTATTTGTCATAGGTAATGATAGGTGAATGAGGGTCTATTTCTGTGGATAAAATTGAATAATAAGGCCTGCTTGGAATCCAAGTCTGACTTGATGTCCTGTAGATGTTGTGCTTTCTTCCTGCACACAAATTTTGTTTATAGGTGATTAATACACTTTGAATTATCAAATATTTAAAAAAAGAACAAGGAATTCAAAAAAGAATATGTGTAGGTCAATATACTGTTGTGAACACAAGGTGTGAAACAAAGATTATATCTAGTTTTATTAAATGAAGTTAAGATTGACTTGTTTCTATTAGATTTTTTTATCATCCTTTTTTCTTTGTTGCAATATATTTTCATGGCCAATATGAATCTCTTAATTTAAAGAAGTAATAAGAATTAATTAGCAAATAAATCACCTGTTCAGAGCCAGAAGAGTGTAATTTGTTTGTAAAAGTATGAGTAAATGTCCATCTTGCTCTTAACATTTGAAAAGTAACTTAACCCATAGACATCTGGAACATGGTGGCTCTTGTATCGAGTCTAAAGGAGTAAATGTTTTCAGTAATTAGTGGGTTAAGAGCAATCCAAGTACATATGTGTATTTAGAAGAAAGAACAAGAGAGATATATATAGTGAGAGAGAGAGAGAGAGGGGGAGGAGGGGAAGAAAGAGAGAGATGCAAGGAAAACAGAAACCGTGATGACATGAAGAGAGAGATGTAATAGAAAACAAGAGAAAGAATGGATGAGAGAGACAATAAGTGAGATAGAGTTAATGGAGAGAGAGAGAGAAGGTAGCGTTAATAGCAAAATGCAGTTGCTGGAACAGGAGCATCTGTAATGTAAAATGCATTTTTGTTGAAAATCATAATTTTAAAACAGTTAGAATGACATTGTTGGGATATAAAGCTGGTAAATGCACATACCATCTCGATGAGGCTTAATGTTAGCTTAACTTTATTTAAAACGTGTAAAAAATAGAATTTTTAATTGACAAACGTTGCAAACTATTATGCATTTTGTGTTATGGACGTGACTTTTCATGCCGCTGCATTACACCAAGCTACATGTACCTAAAGGGAAGCTTTCAAATCAATGGCACATGTTCATTAGAGATACAGATGTATCTTGTTACAAACTAATTTAGTTCAAATACATAAATGATGTACCGGTAGGCTAATGATTAGGGACTTTTAGAATTGCACTTCGACATAGTGAACTGCCGCGTGTGACATTGTGTTGAGGCACTGGGACGTGCCCGGCAGTGCCTTAAAAGGACGTCACATTACGTTAAAAGGATGTCACACGTGGTGGTCCACGTTCTCGT
The DNA here is from genome assembly GCA_037976565.1 of Mesocentrotus franciscanus. Taxonomy (NCBI): domain Eukaryota; kingdom Metazoa; phylum Echinodermata; class Echinoidea; order Camarodonta; family Strongylocentrotidae; genus Mesocentrotus; species Mesocentrotus franciscanus. The sequence continues at coordinate 2,339,099 of CP137678.1, forward strand.
CGTGTAAATCTATAGAGTACCGAAGCTGTGACGTCATAAAAATCTATTTTTGGAATTTCTCAATTTTTTCTTCATTTTCCGAAAGAGCACCAAAATAATGTCCAAATGTCGAAAACCAATTGAATATGGTAAGTATTTGCCGAGATATGACCATCTGAATAAAAAGATTGCCTATGGGAAGTCAGTGTTATATTGCTCTGGCTCATAACATTAGGAGCCAGAGCAATATAACACTGAGTTCCCATAGGCAATCTTTTTATTCAGATGGTCATATCTCAGCCAATACTTAACATATTCGTTTGGTTTTCGACATTTGGACATTATTTTTGGTGCTCTTTCGGAAAATGAAGAAAAAATTGAGAAATTCCAAAAATATATTTTTGATGACGTCACACTTCACCACTCTATAAGTCCCTAATGAAAGAGACATGGGCAGAGGCATATGAGAAGGAAAATAAATAATGATATTTTTTTTTTTTTTTTTTTAATAATAATAATAATCTTTTAAAGTCCACTCCAAATTTTATTAAACCGAAAATGGAAATTCTTTGTGCCCAATTGATCGTGAGCCCGGCAGCCACTGAGCAGCGCCAGATCGACATTGCTCTATCCCCTTATTGTTGAACGCCAAACAAGGTAGCAGCAACTCCCATCTTTTAACGTCTTTTGATATGACGCGGCCGGGGTTCGAACCCAAGACCTCCCGGTTGTGAGGCGGACGCTCTACTGACTGAGCCAACACACCGGTATATTCAGTTCTTGTATAGCGCACATATCCACTCGACCACGACACCTCTAAAAAAGAAAATGTTCATGAACTGAGAGAAAAGAATGAATAAGGGAAATGATACAAAATGTATAGGACAGCCATGAAGAGGGAAAGAATGGCAAGAAAAAGAGGAATGGAAAGAGATAGCAAATTATAAATTATAAGAAATAAAAGGATCATTGAAAGCAAGTCTGCAAAAGAAGAAAAAATACAAAAAGGAAAGGTGAAGTCTAAAATGATAACAAACTTGGTTTAATAATACACAAGTAAACAATTGCATCTGCATTCAAATCATAATTTTATTTCTATGAAATTGATCAGTTGCTAGCTAATACATTGCATGCAACCAAAATACATGGATCTGTAAGACAATTTTCATTCATTTCAGAATTTATGTTTTTACAACTTTGATAACATCTTTTATTTACAATGTCTATGAACATGATTCTCAATAATGATGACCTTTAAAATCTCTCAAATATTTGATCTTCAAGTCTATGGAAAGAAACAAGTGACAAAAGAGTCAGAGATATGGTTACCTTATACCACAACTACAAGTTCTAATCATATAAATGCATAACCACAGTTTCTTGGCTTCTCTTTCAACTGCGTTAAAATGGCGGCTTGTTTGTCAAGAAAGTTTTGTCTCGACTTGTTTCCACTGTGACAGATTTGACCAAGTAGGTTTCCAAAGCTGACACGTACAGAAAAGTAACGCTCGAAAAAGGAGAGTACAAACGGTACCACAATCCTTCTACACAAAGATAACAATGTTGGAAATGCATAAACATATAGGCCCGAGTTCACAAAGGAGGTTTAAATTTAACCCATGGTTTAAACCCTCCTTTACATAACCCATGGTTTAAAAAATAAGCGCAAAATAAGCGCGACACAAGTCAGAGGTCCAATAATAGACGCGCGCAAGGCAAGGTACGCTTAATTTGCGCTTATTTTAAACCATGGGTTAAATTTAAACCTCCTTTGTGAATTTGGGCCATATTGTTACAAATTCTGTCCCAATTTGTTAAAAAATAGTCTTTAACAAGTCTACTACGAATGTAAAAAAGCCGCATACATGGATGGCAAGAGTGACAGTAATTAAAGCGATACTGAACTGATGAACATTCATTCCTAGCCTACTGTTAACGGCGCAGCGCCATCACATGGTCAACTTGCTAACAATGCATAACCCGATTTCCACTTCGCAGACAGAGGGCTCGATGCGGGAACCAACAGCGCAGCGAGTCACAGGTTCATACTGCTACAGCTGACCTGAGATGGCGCAAGAGGGGATTTTGCTGTAGTGCTTCTAGTTAAACTAGTACAGCGTGGCTTTAATTACAAATGTGAAAGTTTTCATTTGGAAATCAGACAGATTCTAAGATGAAGTTCATTTGAAACTATTTGCGTACAAAAATAAGAGGGTATACAAAATCAATGGGACAATATGGATTGAACATGATATAACTATGTATTTTAGATTTAAATTTGTGAGCAGATTTGCGATCTCAAAATTCAAAGATATTAATCACACTTCGAGAGAAGAAACATATATGAGGCAATTGAGTTTGTCTAAGCCAATGAATTGTTTGTTCTGAGGTAGGAGGGCATTGGGTGGTATTCCGATAGCGCGAACTAAGTTAAGCTCGGCTTAACTAGTTCACACTTTTATGGAGTGCCTGTTGCCAACTCATTTTCCCTGTACAGATTATTTTAATCCTGCAATGAAAAGTGTCAAAAATTAATTTTGCAATGAAATGGGAAGAAAAAAATAATATGAGTATGAACTGAATTTCAATAAAGTCTTTGGTAGATTATCTTTGTCATGAATATTGAAGGAGGAAGATGAAACCTAGCATTCCATAGAAGTGTGAACTAAAATTCTTGTTTAGTCTGGACTTAGTCCCGGCTTAACTTAAGAGAATACCACCCATTAACTCTGTGTAGAGGTGTAGTGGTCTAGTGGATGAGTCGGCGGACTGTAGATCACAATGTACGGGGTTCAAATCCCAGCCCGACACTAACATCCTTTGGCAAGACGTTAATCTACAAATTGCCACTCTCCACCCAGGTGCTAAATGGGTACCTGGTAGGATGCGAACGTTAATGTGTAAAATGGCGCCTGGCTGGAATACTCCACAGATAGTGGAGAATGTGCGCACATTGTGTGTATGCGAGCTTGAATCCGATGACCGGGGGAAATAATACAATATCCTTGATGTATTAAGTGCTATATAAACGCAGAATATTTTTATTATTATCATTAATGTACACTGTATAAGTTAACACCCCATCTGGCTCATTACAGTCAAAATTCATAGCAAAATATAAACAATAACACAAAATCATAGAACTTTACAAAACATACAACCATGTAATTCATATGTACCTATTGGATTGGCAAATGTTTGGAAGGTGTGGAAAGACTAATGTTTATTAACATAATTTCGTTGTCGAGCAAAAATTATAACAAAAAACTCAAACAAATCAACAAAGTATACAGCCAACATGAATGTGTAGCCCACAATGAGACTTTCATTTACATGCATGTACATGTACATGTGATGCTTTAAATAGACAATATATATGCTTTTCCATTTACTAATTAATGTACATGCAAATACATGAATGTCACCATTTTACAATGTATTACATTTACATGATTAAGAATAATAAGTCAAGAATTAATATCATGATTAAATTTGTAAGCATTAAATTTTGTCAACAACCCAAATTCTCCAGAGCAAATATGCAGACGTAATAATATTAATAAGGCCTTTTCAATAGCGTCCACTAGAACGCTGTTCACGTCCAGAGTGTGAGTTTACTTAGGTAGACGACACCCTTGTTCACTTCCCTTTGAAACAGTTTCAATTTCAGTCTGAATCAGTCAGTGCACGATCGCTGCACTAGTGAACATGATGATGATGTATTCGTCATGCATGCATATTTCTCACACACGTCACTTTGAATGAGCTCAAATCAAGTACCGGTTCACAGCTAGCTACGCATGGACTCTCATAACTAGAGAACAGCATTGCAGATGGAAAGGACTGTCAAAAGACTAAAAACTGAAGTGGAAATTTTCATGATTCTGGAAGTGGACATGGTAGACAACATGGTGCATATAGGCAGATTGCTAAAATGACGTCATGTCGCAGGTCACTATTTCAACGCGACAATTAAAAAGGCCTTAATGAAGCATCCTGCAGGGAAAAAAATATTTGAAAAATTGCGGGGGTTACTTTTCAAGCTTGCTTGCATGAAAATAACACTCTTTAATATGTTTTGCATTGAAATCTATGTAAATTTTTGGGGGCTCTATTATGAATTTCGGGGGCTCTTTTTGGCATTTCAGGGCAACTTCGCCCTGAGACCCCATTTTTTTTTTTTCCCCTGGCATCCTGTTAGAGTATCAAAGATAAAAATGCCATTTGCATCGTACTTCTTACATGTACATGTGTCCATGTACATTTGTTACTCCACAGAATGTGTGATTGCCAAAATATTTTATTCACTTTTATCGTAAAATACATATTAATTCCTTACATTTTCATAAATGGGCTATCTGGGGCTTTCAAGTACATGTACCTGTATATGCATTATTTGCATTTAATAATAAAATGCACAATCAAATCCAGGCTTTAAGTTGAAAGTTACTACATGAATATGGATTTTGATTAATAATGCAGTGATGCACCAAATTCCATCACACAAATAAAAAAATGCATTCTGTATACCAATTACAAAGTGCAGGTACACTGTACATACAGTTTTAACATTTAGGATACAGTATAAGAAGAAGCAAACATAACGGTACAGACAATATAGTTCATTATTTTATGTCTGTCACCTCTTGTAAATGTCTGGAAATGTTGAAAATACTTTTGTTTTATCGCCACCTCGACTAAAAAAGGAAAAAGAGCGAAGAGTAATAGTCAAAGATTGTTCTTGCTCATAGTTTTCATAACCCTTTTCTTAGACCTCACACCATCGTACATGTAATTCTTTGAAAGCATGGACTATTCTAAAATCTGTTTGTGTTCTTTGTGTATATGCAATCTTAAAAATTTACTAGATTTTTTCTTTTACTAGTAAAGGTACCAGTATTTCTCTTTTTCTTCTTCATTAAAACCACTCGGTGGACATGTAAATGTAGTACTAATCAGGGGAATGATTAATATATTTTGATCTAGTTGGGGGAAAAAAAAAAAAAATTAATATTCGATGATACACATGTACATGTCATAAGTTTCTTTATAGGTAACTCAATGGAAATATACTTAGTTTGCTTGCCACAGCGTAAATATGTGAAATGTTAAACAGTCATAGCGGGTTCTATGTACGGTGGGTCGTACTTTACATGTATGTAAGTATAAACTACTCTCTGTACAGTTTAAATATTGAAGGAAAAAAATATGAAATCCATGCAAAATTTAAATATTATAAATGTCTTTAATGTCTGTTTGCCCTTTAAGCTTTTTCATGTGTGTCCTCTCCATACTATCATTGCAAAGTACATCCTTCCCAGCGCTAGCACAGCCCCACAAACCGTACACAAGATCCCAGTGAAGAAGAGTCCGTACGATATCCCGGTCTTCGCACTACTTGGCAAGAGAAAGCTCTCCCCACCGATCAGGGGGAGATTAAAACCCGCTGGGAACATTACAATGGCAAGACAGAAGAGTGACCACGATGCGAGGCCGAGATACTTTGGATATCGCCTCAGCTGTGGCATTTTGTCCGAGAGCGCGATCATGACCATGCCTACAGTCAGTGCGAGAACACCGAGGAGGATGAGGATGGCCGCGAAGATCCACGAGACCGGTCCATCCGGCGGGTAGCGGTAGTTGCACTGCATAGGCCGACCATGGATCTGTTGGCAATGTTGTAGTAGTCCGAGACGGAGGTCTTCACGCTCCGCTGATACGACCCATTCGGGAAGGGCAAGGCTGACCACTGCCAGAGCAACTGCAACAAAGTACAGCACCCCTGCAGCTTTCAAAAAGGAATCCATGGTTGCAATGAGTTGTGGTTTCTGTCTATTCCTAGAAGTTGTCTTTACTGTAGAACCGTTCACATCGGTTAAAAAAATTTGGTTACTCCTTTAAAGTTGACATCCTGCATGTGCTTTCCATGTCCTGCTAATATGAAGAAAGGTCCCTAAACGCTCTTATTTTTGGCTCACTGGTTCTTTGCTATCTATTATTGATCCATATCTGTGAAAAATGGAAGAAAGTTACAAATATAAGAGGTAACATACAAAGCGGAATGAATGATAAATTTTACACAGTATAGACTACTGTACATGTATGATGTAGATATATGGGAAAGAATCCATATTATGGCATTAAGATTTCCAAATTCAGGCATCAAGACAAGAACAGAATTGAAACATGAAAAGACCAAAACAGTGAGTGAGTGACCACAAAGGCCAAATTACCCAGTGACATACTTTTCTTTGGGGGCCGTAACTGGTTTCTCACAATTTAATGTTGAAAGATCTTAAACTTTGTGTATGTGAAAAGAACAAAAATCGGACCTCAATGACTGAACCGCTACGTACAACTACAAAAAATGGCGCTAGTTCAGAATCATATCCAGACTTCGACCCGTAACTCCGGCGTGGAGATCAGCGTGGGCATCAGATATGCATCGGGTAAAATGTAGTATTTTGGGCGTAAGTTTACTGCCCGGATGCGGGCATTAGTTTGCAATGCAGCCGCTATGGTCGGCTTCTGTCTCTAAAGAGAGGAGCCGACCCTACCCAAATCAGAGGCTAACGAACGAAAGAGACAGAAATTTTCGGTCTAGGAGATACCCTACTGTACTAAAACAGACCTAAAAAACAAGTAAATATTCATCTTTTCTTCAAATAATGGCCATGATTTAAAAGTCGTCACGGGATTTATGGCAAACTGCTGCACAATTATGCAATTGCATACCGTACCGACGATGGGATGCACGCGCAACCCACCGTCGGTACGTGTATTGTGCAGCAGTTTGCCGTTAATCCTGTTACTGCGCATGAAGGAAGATGACATCATCCATTGACAGTAACAGTTTAAAATACGGCTGCAAGAATTTCAACAAAGAGCTCATTTTCGGCAATGAAAATCCGGAAAAAAGACCCTTAAACGCATCATACAGTCAATCTGGTAAGTGGAACCGATGTAGTTTAGCCTAGGCCTAATTTACAATAATAAATGCATCGGATATGCATCGGGTAAAATGTAGTATTTTGGGCATAAGTTTGCAATGCAGCCGCTATGGTAGGCTTCTGTCTCTAAAGAGAGATGCCGTCCCTACCCAAATCAGAGGCTAACGAACGAAAGAGACAGAAATCTTCGGTCTAGGTATCTCCATGCCGGAGTTACGGGTCGAAGTCTGGATATGATTCTGAACTAGCGCCCAAAAAATAAATGAGCAGGGCCACTGGAAATGGCACTGGCTTATTTCAATCACGAGAATGCTTGCTTGCCTTCAGATTCAGATTCAGAAGTTCAGCTTCATTAACATTCTTATTCATTGCCATTACTCACGTAAAAGTTATTATAGTTTTCATGAAACCACCCCCTTGTTTTCAACAAAACAATCATCTCACTCAGCTCAGGTCATATGAACACACAAAATCAGCTGTTGTGCAAATAATGCACGCAATGCAATGCCAATGGCAATGGCAATGCAGTTGCATTCACAATCACATATAATCACTGCACCGAGGCCGATCACAAAATATGTGCAGTGCCAGCTCTCACAAAAGACACGATTATCGTGCTTAGATATGGATGTCTGAAGTAAAGCACACTAAACAGAGATTCTCCGCATGTAAAACTTTGATTTACTCACCATTTTGACAAAATTCTACAAAGAATGAGTTGTTTTTACATTCTAGAGTCGCTTCTAGACAGGATACGCAGGTAAACATTACGTTAATTCAGTGAGAAAGCATCTGCTCACTTCCACCAAAATCCAGTACAGTTGATATGGATAACAAACTAAATTCTGAGGACAAAAATAAGTGATGGTTTAAATGAACGGTAGCCTCAAAACAAAAAATGATACAGAAAGTGTTTAACATTTTGTCATTTCAGGGCCCCGTCTTATATGATCCAAATCAATCGTAAGTTTGCAGTCTCCTATCTCTTATGTACATACCGTAGCTTAGTTGCGATTGATATCATCTCTTTATAAGACGGGGCCCAGGGCTCAAAAAAGATTTTTGTTTTCTATTTCATTTTGTAAAATTATTGGAGGAAAACGATCTGCATTCATATTTTCATATATTATCTAAATGATATTTGGATATTTTGGAGCAAAAAAAAATTTTGGAAAATTTTCCTAAGAAGGATTTTTAAAATAGGAAAACAGGTAAAACACCTTTTTCGAAAAAAGTGTTTTTTTATGGCCCATTGTGAAATACTGATAGACCATGGTGATATACTTGATAGACCATAAATGAATAATGAAATTTATTAAAGCAATACATTATAATTGTGATTAGTGTTTGTTTGCAGACGATGCACTATTATTCTGTAAATGGTCAGTTTTATGCTTTTTAAATAATTGTGTATGCATGTCTTTATTTATTATAATTATTATTATTGGGGGGGGGGGTATCTTTTCTGCTAACTTACTTGATATAACACCCAACAACTATTCTGCAACTTATGTATTTTTAATAGTATATATTGCATATATGACTATCAAGAGAGTAAAAATGAAAAGATATGGAAAGGTAATTCCCCCAAATAGACATTCAATAAATGATTCATGTAACAATCAAGTAATCTTTCATCTAGAAATCTTCCAAACAAAAAAAACCCATCAGTGAATATATCAATCAACCAACCAACCAATCAATCAATCAATTGATCACTAGAACAAAATAATCAAGCAATATCCCAATCGATTAATCTAGTAATCAATGGTTGAATGAACGATTTAGTCAACTGCAACATCAATCAATCAATCAATCAACACATCAAACAATCAGTCAATCAATCAACAAGCCAACCAATCAATCAACCAATCAAATAATCAATCAATCAATCAACAAGCCAACCAATCAATCAAATAATCAGTCAATCAATCAATCAATCAACAAGCCAACCAATCAGCCAATCAATCAATCAATCAACCAGTCAAATAATCAGTCAACCAACCAACCAATCAATCAACAATAAAGTGATCGATCAACTTATCAAATGCCCATACCGTAGTCACAATTCTAACTTGTTATCGTTATCAAGCACTGATAAATTCAACGTTTTAAAAATATTTTCAACAGAATGACAAATAAAAAAATCAGTCAAATAGAGAGACAACATGGAAGCATTTTCACAGATTTAGAAATCATTAAAAGACAATCTAGAAAACATTACAATCTTGTGTCAAGGAAAAACTGTGACAGAATGCAGACAAAGAGATTAAAATTAACCATTTCATTTTATTTTATTGCAAATATTTGATGTGCATAAATAATCATATATATTGTTACTAAACCAACAACATGTTTGTCCACCAATGAGACAGAATTTGTGCTTTTGTGTGACATACATACAGCATCAACTAGGTGAGGATCCAACAAGGGGACTTTCCCTAACCAAGTATCATAGGTCAAAGGTCAACAAAAGGTCAAAGCAAATTCTGTTTCACAGGGAAATCACATTTTGAGGTGACAAAGTATGAATGGCCGACATTTCTACATGTTTATACAATATATATCTATGGAAACATAATATGAATAACAAGATACATTCATAAATCAATTTGAACAATTTCAGCAATCATGAGTTTCAATTAGGCAAAGAAATGCAATTATTTTAGGCAGTATTTATATAACCCATTGTTACTCAGAGGAAAGATCATAAAATAGACAGTGGTAAGCTCTGCATTTGGAAACTGAACATTTGATATATGTAAATGTACATGTCAGATATACATATGAGTAAGTCAGAAGCTAGTCCAGAATCTGGCTGGTTCTTAAATTCTATCTCTATATAATATTCCCTACACTTCCTCAAGCCGCTGAAGATGGCATTATCAATGAACTTATACGCCCAGCCTTTCCCCGGGCATAACAATACGGGCATCAGGTCATCTTCGGCTTGCAGCGCAAGTAGGGGGTTTCGCCGTGGTGGAGATCATCACAAATTAAATTGAACAGATTCTGGACCATTTTAAAATATGCCCATATCATCTCATCTGTTTCTAGTTTTTATTTAAATCTTGTTCTCTATTCTTGGATGCAACAGGCCATTTGAACCCATTGACTACTGAAGTCTGTTATTCCTAAAGTCTTTATTACAGGAGCCATCCAGTCCCATTAGGTAAAATGGGTTAATGTATCAGTGTATAATAATAATAATAGGTCAATTTATATAGCGCAGCTACTATATGAATATACTCTACTGCGCTTAATAAAAGGTATCATATTATTACCCCAGCTGTAGCTGAGCTGCCATAATAAGGCGCTAAAGCATTCAAGGAATTTCTTCCTACCGCCGAACCGAGTACCCATTTACTTCACCTGGGTGGAGAGTGGCAAATATAGATCCACAATTGAACATGATGATGTATAGTTTTACAAGCATGTCCAGTACCAACATGTAAGTCTACCTCTGTGGGGGTGTTTCTTAATCAAGGAATAATTCAAAAGCTCATAGAACTGTATCATTAGAATTGCAAATGATAGCACTTTCCTTTCATTCTTCTCACTTTATAATAGTTTTCTATTAAATATTAAACAATGTGAGGAACAGGAATGTGTACTAATGGGATAATTTATCTCAAAAGCCAATAATTCAGTTATATCAATGTCCCTCTGCTATAAAGGACTTGCTTTGAATGATGGAAAGTGGTACAACAGATAGAACAGAAAATATAGAATTAAACACAGAACATTTTTCAAAATTACAAAAAAAGAAAGCACTTTTAATATTTCCTGAAATTATGATATATGTTTCCATATAAAAATGTTTCTTTGTGGCATATTTTTGTGCTTGCTTAGTTATAACCGACTACATGCATCAAAATCTATTTAATGTTCTGTTCTTTGCATAATACTGATAAATATTTTTAAAATGTGGAATCTTATGTAGAATACTGGAATAGTAACACAAAGAAACAATTTGAAAGACAAACTTTGTGCGTGATGATAATGCTGTGACACAGATGAGATAATACAGAAGAACAAATCCAATTTACCGGTATATGTATTACGAAAGTCCCCACAAAGAAATCCAAGATAATACTTAATTTTTGCTGCCTTCTCCGACATATTTAAATCATTGTAGCAAACATGAACAAGAATCAAGTGGTACATGGAACAGTCCATTGTGGAATTACTATTGAAGTCAGAAGATAAAATCAAATCATGCATCAGTGCCCTGCGCAGGGTTTCACAAAGCCATCACAAGTACAAGTTCGCTGACATCCCATTGAAATGTGTAGGTATATATATATTACAATCAACACGCGTTTCAATAGGATGTGAGTGAAGTTGTACTCATGACCGTTTCATCAAACGAAGCCCTGATCATCGAAAAACAAATAGAAAATAGAAAAATCATGTCATCAGTGGTTCTTGGCAAAGTGGTGAATACCACGGTACCCTTCAAAAAGTGGAAGAGTCCATTATCTCTCTCTAAATCTAGTTTGGCTATCTACTTCATTTGGCATACATCATCATTGCATACAACGCGCCCACCCTCGGCTCCTTCCGTCTTGGGGGCTTCTGCTTTGATTCCGAAGGCATCAAGTACTGTCTGGAGGGGGATGTGGTCACCGGGAGCCTCCTGCTTGAAATCTACTAGCACCTCCTCTCCTCCTGTTAGGAAAGTCAAGGATTTAGAAAAAAGGGAACAATTAAGAATGATAACAAGAATAATATACTAGTACAGCACTCATATTCACCATCTGGCTCTAGCATTGATATTGGTGCTTACGGCATTCAAGGACTTCTTCCTACCAGGTTCTATTAAACACCTGGGTGGAGTGTGGCAAATGTAGATTAATGTCTCTCCTAGGGATACTAGTGCTGTGCTGGGGTGCGAACACATGACCCTTTGCATCTCCAGGCTGGGAGACAAGTGTTAAGACAACTTGATGACACCATCTGAAGCTTTCCCTGCTGTGGGTAACGGATTCTGTCAAATAATTGTCTGAGAGCTGGAAGGGCGTTTCTTGGGGTTGGTGTTGTCGAACAAAGCAGAGAGGTGAACTATTTACTGTATTTAGCATCACAGTGATATCACCAATTTGTAAAGTTCCAGTACATGGAATTTGTATACATGGAATTTCTATCTCTATATACATTACAGTATGGTCACAACTTTAAAAAATGAGTAACCTTTTTATTCAGTATGATTTGTTCTGAGTTTGAACAGATTCTCAGATTTGTCTTCCTTTAAAGCTAATCTTGAGCTCTGGTATGAGCATCGTATGTCAAGAGAACTTGGCTATAATTCATTCTGGATTGTTTATCCTGCGATTGATTTTTTGAACCAGTAAAATAAAGCAACCTCACAAAAACTTGCTGGAAATCATCTTCAATTAAAACCACAACTCTCATTTGCACATAGTGACCTGTGTTAACACATGGTTGGGCCTACATGTACTTACCTTGATTTCCTTATTTTTCTATGCTCATTACTCAGCCCCTATACATTTTCTACCAAAATCGTTTGGCACATGTCATTTATTTTCTATCATTACCAGAACTCAAGCTTTTCTTTAAAGGGTTGATGATTACAAACCTTTGCTGACGATGAGAGTTCCTCCGATTTGCAATTTCTCTCCTTTCAAGTCAGCCTTGATCTTCTTGTCACTTGCCTTTGAAAAGCAAAAAAAAAAACTGATTAAACAATATACATACAAAATAATTTCTACTGTTTTACATTTTACAGTTTATATACATAGAGAGAGCCTACAATTATGCGGATGAAAGAGTCTTGAATTAAACTCTAGATCTCGGTATGTAGACAAGTATCTCCTGCTCATCATCACCACAGCACACAAACCAAAATATTGGGAGGTGCTCTTTCACACAATTATTATGAGGGAATGAATAATATTTTTCCACCATGTACAGTATATGCATACTGCATTTAATCTTATCATTAGTTATTGAAATTACCTACCAGTAGTCCGGTTCTTACCTTTGTTACTATGGTTTGATTTCTTTGGATCATTACATGTATAAACATGCTCTTTAGGCATTCAAATGCCTTATACAGTATCATCTGTTTGGAGCCCAAAACGCCTCAACTCATATACTTAGTTTAAAGGTTTGGACCAGTTTTGGAAACGCCCCTCTCTCAAAAAATGAAATGGAGGCTCTCATTACCAATCATGTGAAAGAACATGTTTTGACTAATAATAATAATAATAATAATAATCTTTTATAGTCCACTCCAAATTTTATCAAACCGAAAATGGAAATTCTTTGTGCCCAATTGATCGTGAGCCCGGCAGCCACTGAGCAGCGCCAGATCGACATTGCTCTATCCCCTTATTGTTGAATGCCAAACAAGGTAGCAGCGACTCTCATCTTTTAACGTCTTTTGGTATGACGCGGCCGGGGTTCGAACCCACGACCTCCCGGTTGTGAGGCGGACGTTCTACTGACTGAGCCAACACACCGGTGATGATACAAATTTTGCCGCCTACTAATTGATATATTTGGTAAATTATTATATCTATTGGGACCAAATAGATATTGCGCACGTGGTCGCGTAGTCCCATATACATCTTTCTGTGTACAATGCTTGTAACTTTACCAAGACTGGGCCAAATTTGTTATCATTTTGATGATTCCAGAACCTTGCAGTACACACCAATACTTATATGCTAGATGATCAACCTTTTCTGATCGATTCCACAACGTTTCTTTCACAATGCAATCGCATGACCAGAACTGGTCTTTATCTTTAAACACAGAGACAAAATTTAATGCAGTTATGGCTCCAAATAGGCAATATAGTTTGTGGGAATGGCTTCCTGTCATCTAACAAAATACATGTAAAATGTTGATTTTTAGGAAATACACTGTAGGCCATTTTGGTAATGTAATCAAATTTAATGCATAAATCTTTGCTAAGTGCCATGTTACAAATTATTTCATTCACCTGTTATGACAACTCAACATAATATAATGTTTTTAAATTAGATACAATATGACTACGAATAATTGTATTTCAACAGTCAGAATGCGAATCGCATATATTTTGTGCTGTTAGATGGGAGAAGCCATAATGTCCTACATAGCAACAATTTATGTACATGTATGCAGTACGCTTTCTGGCTATTGAAATACGATTATTCATATTAGGTGAGTAGAATTATTTTCAACATGGCACTCAACAAGGATTTATGCATAAAAATGTATTACATTACCAAAATGGTCTATTGGTCACTGTAGCTGAGCTAACATGCATACACAGATAACTAAAATATGCTGCTTAAAATTAATCTTTAGCGCACACATTGTTATCAATGAAGGTCAACCGATAGATATCACAGTGATGATGAGGCAAAATTAATTCCATATATACTGCATGTACTGTATGTGCTCAGCAGACAAAATGAGAATTAAATAAAATGACCCCCTTTCTGCCTCATGGTATGACAAGCATTTTTAGATGGGTTAATGAGGTGAACAAAAATGTATATCCATGGGATAAGTAACGTTCCCTATTGATTTATAATCAAGTACTTGATTTGGAGATAAATGAATTTTGTTGCAAATGATTGATGAAGTTTTAAAATTATGTTATTTCTTAATTTATATTAAATGTAATTTTGTGTGTACATCACAGGACTTTTAATCCAAACAAAGATTTTCCAAGCAGATATAGTGATTCAGTTGTTACATGAGAGAGAGAGAGAGAGAGAGAGAGAGCCGGAGAGAAACCTTGCTGTTCAGTGTGAACACAATCATGACATGTACATGTTAGCAGGACTGGATATTATACCATTGACGCCCTTGCATGCAGTGCTTTATACCAAGGTCAACATGTTTACTGTGAGCTGTCCTAATATGGTTTGTTTATAGTTGGGATTAAGCAGCAGATTAAATAGCCTTGAAATAGAGCTATCATAAAACCACCTTAAACATAAAGACCAGTTCTGGTCATGCGATTGCATAGTGAAAGAAACGTTGTGGAATCGATCAGAAAAGGTTGATCATCTAGCATACAAGTATTGGTGTGTACAGCAAGGTTCTGGAATCATCAAAATGATAAGAAATTTGGCCCAGTCTTGGTAAAGTTACAAGCACTGCACACAGAAAGATGTATATGGGACTACGCGACCACGTGTGCGATATCTATTTGGTCCCAATAGATATAATAATTTACCAAATATATCAATTACTGTAGTAGGCGGTTTCCTGACTTTCCCGGCAAAATTTGTATCATCACGTATTAGTCGAAACATATTCTTTTACATGATTGGTAATGAGAGCTTCCATTTCATTTTTTTGAGAGAGGGGCGTTTCCAAAACTGGTCTTTACCTTTAAGGTCTTCCACACACTACATAGAGCTCTACGAGTAAACAGCCTTTATATTCTTAATAGACCTAATGTACATGAATATATGATTGAAATGCTTCTGTTTGTTGGCAAAATGGTGTATCAACTATCAAACCTTTCACTATTCTAAAGAAAATGTCAACAATAAAATCAATTTTTCATTAAGTTTAGCTACAAATTCCTGAATGTTGTTATTTTCACCATGGGGGAAAGAGGTGTCAACCATTTAGGAAGGATTAACAAGCTTTCAAATAGGCCTACATAATTAGATGAATTAAGGGAAAATGTAAAGTTGTAAACCCAATGTTCCATAATTATGTGGGTTTCCTGAAATAGAATATCCATTTGATATTTTTGATGTTTTCCCTATTTGTTGTTATTGATCTGCAGAACACAGGTATATTGCCTTGTAGAGTCTACATGTACAATGTATATGTACAGGGACGGATCCAGGATTTTCCAAAGGGAGGGGGTGAAATGGTCAAAACTGAACATTTATAAGAATATTTCTTAGGAAGATCAGACCCTGGTGTAGGCCCTATGTGTAGGATATAACGTTGCACTTAAATTAAAAAATTGGGGAAGACATTAATAAAATTTTTAAAAAATCCACATACCCTTGACAGTGCAGCTCTAGTTTTAGCAGAGAAGACAGCCTTCATGATGCTCATCAAGCTATATTTCTTAAAGCCTAGTCCTTGATAACTCTTCTGTTGTTGATCTATGAATAAATCTGTCCAACAAATAGGGAAATATAACCGTTAGAAATAATGCAAATTTGGAATACACCCTTTCACGGTTAAGGATGCCATTTTAATTTGCGAGTAAACATTGCTTTGTCAATGTTTTCAGATGCGCATGTATTGTTGCGTCACATAATTTGACAGGGGCGCCATCTTAAATTACGAGTAAAAAACTTCGCATGCGCAGTCTTGTAACCGTGAAACGGTGTATTGAACATTTAGTGCAATAGTTGATATCTCTCTGCCCACTCTCTCTTTTTTTTCTTCTCTTTTTACACACAATAATCTTCACTTAGCATTTCCACTAAGGTAACTGGCCCAACAATGCTATCATTTGAATTGAATGTAAATTAACTTAAGCTAAATACAATCATGGAATTAACCTTGCAATTGCATAACAGATCAGACAGAAATTATATAGCTACTATGTAGATGTACTGTCATTAAACAAAATTCATCTAATCTGGTCCCCCCAAAACTCAATAAAAAAGTATCAAATATTTAGGAGTGCTAAAAGTTGTACTATAGGCATAGCTTTCAATATCACAGATTTGAAGAGAACCCAAATATACACAAACTAAAGAAATAAAATTCCATATTAGATTACTGAGGGAAGAAGTATGTTTTAAAGGATCGTAAATCAAATTTTATTATTTACCTCCTTTCCAAAACCCGCCATCTAGGAACTCCTGAGCTCCTAGATCCTCGAGGCCGATACCGACCAGTCGTACGTCGGCCTCGTCAAGCTGGGGTCTAAGCGAATCAAGTTCGCTGGCACCCAGCCGACACGCGGATCATCCAAACCGTCTCATGAAGTGGATGACACAGGCTTGCTTCTCCCAAAGTGAGGAGATCGCCACCATCTTAAAATAAAGATTAATAAATAAATATTAGCGATGTGTACTTGTAGATCTAGGCATGTTTAATATCACTGACCACAATATACTACTATTCATATACATTTTGAAATTTCAACAGGAGCACTGCACGCATCATCTTTTCATCTTTTTTACGAAAAAAAGAGGACAGAAATATAATATCCACAGACCAACACTATACTCCGACTATAGAATAATAAATGCAGTAAGTAAAGTTCCAACAAGCTCCAATTCTGATGATTTGATTTGCCGGAGTACTCACCATGCTCACAATATTGACCGACAGTCTTTGCTTACTCAGATAAACTGGTACTTTAAATGTACCTTCCCTCTAATGTGTATACCAAAATTGAAACATCTATCTTTCAAGAGATTTCGACCACCTGTCAAATATCAATATCTAGTCTTCAACAAAATCTAGCTGGTATATAACTATAAATACAATCTTTAGTTCTAAAGTAGGTCTAGGAGCTAGGTCTAGTTTAAATTTAAAAAGTTATTACAAAAAAAAATTAAAAAAATTAAATAATAATAGCTAATGCCGTGGCATGACCGTGGACTTTCTACACAAAGGGAAATCATAAGCCCTTAATCCCATTTGCTTTGCATATTCAGTTGGCATCAATGACTTTGATGATTCCTGCAAACTGCATGCAAATTTATTTCACACACAAAAAAATAAAACCTGGCCATTTGTTTTGAGTCCTGATAATTTGATTACCTGAAGATAAAACTATTTTTAAAAGTCCAGGATTCATTTTGTTAAACACGCAATTTGATAATGGTAACATACGCAATTGCACAAGTTTCTTGACGTATTCTTTATATAGACACTGCATACAAATCCCATTCCAGCAATAAATCAAAGTCAATAACAAAATTAAAATAAGGCCGTTCGTCGGATTCAGAACAGAAGCTTAGTTTGTCGCGGCACCGCCCATGCAGTGCAGTCACCAGCACTTCATCAGGCCTCACCAGCACGGCCGGTTGCCCGACTAGAGCCGAAGGCGAGGCACTCACGATCTCGAGGCTTCGACTCGCGCGACGCGGCTGCTAACACAAATTTACTATTAGTATTTGCTTCATGTACTCACCTCTCCTGTCGCAAAATTCTTCACGAGATTACTCGCAATTTTAGAGAGATCGAAAGCCATCTTTCGGATCTCCCGTTTTCACCTCCTTTCTAACTGGACTTTCAAGTCGTCTTTCTCCTCTTTCAGTCTTCGTCGTAATTTTCAGTTATAGTATAGTTGTTGAATTGCATGCATGATGATACTACAATACTCATTGAGAGAATAGTATCACATCTTACAACCGTTACATAAACCTGACAAACATTGATTTAGTTCATCATTTTAACTTATTTTCATCCTAAAAGCTGCTTTATCCTGGTAGAATTCGAGATATTATAAGAGATAATTCATACGATTGAATATTTCAGTGTAGAATATGATAGATATAGGTTATTTGACTTTAGCGAAACTTGTTTCTGATTAACGTAAATCTTTAAGAAGAGGTACCAGTCTGCTTTATGTAAGCGACATGACAATAGGTCAAAAGTTTGATTGCACGTGATTTTGTTATTTTCCTGCAGGTGACCCAGTGATGTAAAAACGAGGGGACACTTGCAGCATTCTCCATCATTTTTTTTTTTTTTTGGGGGGCGGGTAATTCCTAAACGCCTTTTGGAATGTAACCCAGCCATCTGGTTAACTGGTGATGTACTACGTAAATGTAAGCTGTCATGAGCCCAAGATTGGTTTTAATGTCAATTTATATTCAACAAGTGGGGGGTAGATCTAAAACATATTTAGCGTAACAAAACGTTCTATAGGATACACATGGGCGTGTGCAGGATGTTGGGATGAGGGGAGCTGAAACATAAAGTGTTGGGTCCTATAGTAGAGCGAAGAGAGCGCATTAGGTGCAGCGCCAGAGACCTCAAAGCTCCTGGGTTTTCAGCGTTTCAAAGACCAGAAAACGCCTCTCCTCTCTTAATTTTTCTTCCACTTTTCACAAGTCTTGTCTCAACATTAGGTGATAGGGCCTTATACAGTGTAAAACTCCATGCTTGTTAGGCTATACAGAGGTTATATTCGCGTGACAATTTGATACCTATAATTTTGCGGAATCCTCAAACTCTCATACTCTCTTTCTCATATTTTGTCTTCCCTAAAACCCATTCGCCATTCTCTCATATCATGTTTCTCTCTCCCCTCCCTTTCTCTCTCGATCGCCTGTCTATCCTTCTCTTCCTCCTATCCCCCTCTCTCCCTCTCTCTCTCCGTTTCTAAATTCATATCCATTCATATCGCTGTTTGCTTATCACCCTTTCATCCCGTGTGAACTAATTCTACGTAACACTAAATTACGACAAATGAACATTTTTTTACCGAGCTGCTTTTTTATTTTCATTATGGGCCAGCAGTCAGCATCCTCACGACAGCAAGTTGTATTGATTGCATTTTATGTCAATGTGGCGTAAATGACCGTTTTCATCCTCAAAAATTGCCGACATAAGTTCTGAAAGAGGAAATGATTTGAGAGGGGATGGGGGGGGCGGTTTTCACACGCTTTCTAGTAACACTCTTTCTTACACCATAATCTTCTCTCAGATTATGCATACTCCGGTACCGGCCCCATTCTGTTCTAATCGGATGACAAATGAATGATACACTTTGCAGAATGAATATTCGTGTCCATTTTTATTGCACAAACTAATTTCCACACATTCTATCAAAGTACTATAAAGAATAATCATTAAAGTAATAGCCTATATCGTTCTTATACAAAATGTCTTAAATATGAAAATATTATCTTTAAACTATGTACATTTTAATAAAGCTCATGCATATCTAATTTATATGATAATACCTGCAGCGAAATTCAAACGATAATTATTTTAAGCGATAAAGTAGTCGCATATAATTAGGCCAACATTCTAAAAATGAATATTTGGTCACTAAGTTCAAACAAGATTGTGAACTAATTTTCGTGCTTTTCATGACCTTCACGATTGGTACATTCAAAGAAAACAAATTGTTATTTTCAAAAAATATGAATCGTATCGGCCGCAGCCATGCCGAATTGAGACGAATTACGAACCTTTGTAATAATAAACCCTATTTCATTTTCGGAATTATGAACCCCGTGGTATGGGAAATTTGTATTCCGGAATTATGAACTTTCGTAAAAACGAGTCCTACCCGTTACACTACTACAAAAAGCTATTATTAATATAAAATTGAAAATACTCATCATAATATCCTGACCAAATACACTGAAACAATAAAATATTATAATGTCGAATGCCAGGTCACCTACTACATGGATTTATCAATTTTAATGTTGGTATTTATCTCTGATTGATATCTAAGTTGAAAACCTAGCTGTGATAAGAGTAAGACATTATATGCAAACTTTAATGCTACATGATAAATACATAAATCCATGTAACTGACGTAGGCCTATGAGTTTAGATGCTGTTTGGCATTCAATCATGACACATTAATTCATTCTTAAATCTGAACAAAAATTAACGCTTTTGGTGGATAATAATAATAATAATACTTTGTTCTTTTATAGCGCAGTATTGACATTTCAATGCGCTTTACAATATACATATATATAAAATATAACAAGATCATAAAAGGAAGATGAGTAAACAGAAGCATATATAGAAAATAATGAAGTTCTTACAAAGAAAACAAATTACTTATCCTTTAGTTTTATTGATATGCTAATTTGAAAAGATGAGTTTTAAGTGAATGGATGTTTCAGTATTGGATATACATGATTGTACAACGTAGGGAGTTTGGGAGAGAATTCCATAATTTAAAATGGTGCTATACTAAGTATGAGTGAAAGCCCTATCGCCATATGCCTTTGATCTGCCTCTCTTATAGCTAAGAGGTTTTGAGATGCAGAACGCAAGGACTTTTGGTGGAACATATTGTAAGACAAGACCAGAGAGATATTCTGGAGACAGACCATGGAGTGATTTGAAGGTAAGCAAAATAATTTTAAACTGGATACAGAATTTAACTGGGAGCCAATGTAAGTCTACGAGGATGGGTATTTAATGTGTTGATGAAGTTCCTTTCGTTTCATTCGCAAATCTGTAAAGAAATCGAAGAAAAATGTACGTCTTAATACCTTGTTTTACGGTGATATTGACAATATAATATATTATTATGTACATGTAATATATCATTTCATATGAGTCTCAAAAGGCGATACAACTACACAATGAGTAGAGTGCATGAAGTAGCACTTAACGTGGAAGAAGAAGAGTCGATCACAGATCCATTTTCTGAGAATCATTTTATTTAAGGGAGGGAATGAATTTGTTTTGAGCTCAATCTCCCTGTGATCATTATCGCTCATTCCCATAAAATAGAGCGATGTCACTGTCATCATTATGATGGCTCTCAGCCGATTGCTACATTTCATTGCAATCATTTCTATTTATAGATATTATTTACCGGTCAACATGGACTGTATGCAGTATTGCAGTTACCACTCTAGTATTTGGCTCAAAATGATTTAATTATGACGCATCTTCTTCAAAATATATTAAAGATACTATGTCCCTTTTGCAGCCAACATCAAATTATGCAGAACTTTGCAGGAATTATATGAATATGTCATGTATGTTCTATCTGTGAAATTTAAACGTTAGCAGTGTCCTAATATTCAAATTATGCAAGGAAAACCGTTTACTTGCTAGACTTCACTGTCAGACACTATTGAGTGACTGACTGGCTTTTTCATCTTTGGTAATAACATACATAAAATGAGCTGTAAAGGGTACATGAGCATTTGTCTACATCAATAACCCACTTCTTGTAATGGCCAAAATTAAACTGATTGAATCTTTGCGCAGCATAAAACGTACGACCATTCGGTACAATGGTCTGAAAAATCAGACTATTACTTACTGGCTCTATAGCTCCTAAGTCGATTCGACAACTAATAGTCGTTATTTTCCCACTTAAAGACATTTTCAAGCCCCCCTTTTTTTAGGGAAGTTCAAAATTAGTATTGTCTTTCAAATGCCGTTGGAATTTAACCTTTTCATTTTTTGGCCTGCAAAAGGGACATAGTACCTTTAATGTCTCTCTTTCCGACAGCCACTTTTTCTTCTATCACTTCTTGATACTGGAATAATGAAGGCATATCTATCAGCCATGCCGTTAATTAATGATGTTTAAACTGCCAATAAAACAATGATGCAAACACTTACGTAACGACCGGAAAATGATGGAAACCACAAGTCGACAGACAAATGGGTTTAATTGAAGTCAGCAAACAGCAAGGGAATTCTCATTAGAGAGCAATATGACTTGGAAAGGATTAATTTAACAGCTCCACGTTAATGGGTCTATGATTATTGTGCAGAACACAGCTCATCAAAATGCTATGGTGCTGTTTTCACACTTTCTTGGGTGTCAGTCAGTCAATTAATAAGAAACTAATACAATTATGTGAAAGTCTGTCGTCAAGAGCCAGAAAGGCGTTAACTATGTGATAAAATATATGTTAATACCCTTCTGGCTACAAACAGACGTCCACATCTGCTCTGTAGCTACCATCGCCACCGCGATCACCCCCTCCTCCTTC
Source organism: Mesocentrotus franciscanus (assembly GCA_037976565.1). Taxonomy (NCBI): domain Eukaryota; kingdom Metazoa; phylum Echinodermata; class Echinoidea; order Camarodonta; family Strongylocentrotidae; genus Mesocentrotus; species Mesocentrotus franciscanus. The sequence goes on from CP137678.1 coordinate 2,361,645, forward strand.
TCTTCATCATCACAATAGCCACTGTCATCATCATAATCATCATCATAGTCGTGCACATTTCCATCATCACCATAATCATTACGACCATCATCATCATCATCATCATCTAATCACCCATCACTACCATCTTCACTACCATTTTTGTCATTCTTATCATCTCATCTCCACTATTGGCACCACACCCGATACCAGTAATTATTCTTCACAGTTAATGGTGCAATAAAAAACACGGCACATCACAACATAGATATCAATACATGTACATGATGTCACTACTCTTCTCAAAACCAATCACGGTACATATAACTGTACCTATCACAATCACACATCACTTAGATCATAGTATTACCACAATCATCATCGTCACTGTCATGACCATCACCACCATCATCATCAAGACATCATTATCGCCATCCTCCTCCTCATCATCATCGTCATTACCAATATTGTTATCATCATCACTTTCATCACCACCTTCATCATTCCCATCTCAAAAATCATCTTGCTATCATCACACTCCACTGGCGTATCCAGAAAATGATAAATTGGGGGAGGAAAACGTAATATACCTTGGAAGCCATGTGTGACAAGAATTAATTTTTCTTCATGGCCTTCAAACATAAGTCAGGGAGGGGGGGGGGAGTTACATCTGCTACAGCCTATCTATTCTGGATACGCCACTACCCTCTCATCACAATGCTCACTCAACATGTAACATTAGTATTTAGTTTTCTCGAAAGCGGACTAACTTTAGTCCATGGTTTAATCCTCCGACTAAGTATGGAATGCCAAGTATCCATATAAATATGTTTTTGAATAATTTAATCTGTCACCAAATTAAAATAAAATGTAATAACAATTAATAAACAACAATATAACTATGAAATAATTGTGTTATCATGGCTATTTAGGGACATAGCAAATTATTCATATGGACACTTGGCATTCCATACTTTGTCGGAGGATTAAACCATGGACTAAAGTTAGTCCGCTTTCGAGAATACGACCCTTAGTGTTTAGTTCATGTAACCGCATCTAATAGTTAGTAATAAGTTAATCCACAGCAAGATCAACTCCTGCACAAACCCACCACATTGTTCAACCACTGAAAATCTTCTCAATGGTCAGGCCCGGCATGGCATATATCGCCAAGGCAACGAACAGCACTACCAACAGAACGAGGAGTATCTTCAGCAATGTCCACTTATACTGCGTCCATATTCCGTAGTATAGGTTTTTGAGTGGGTTAGTAAACCAACCAACCGAACCATCTGGACGACTATATGGTTAACATAATATTGGCATGCGATGAAGTGATTGGCAAGCATTTGAGAAGCATGAAAAATGATAAAGATATATGATATGGTTAATATACATGTACACTTATAAGTTAAATCATATGAATATAGAATGTCATGGACATGGGTTTATGAACAGGGGCATCAAGAGGGAGGGAGGGGGGTAATGTTATAATGTTAAATCATACTCCAAGTATGGGATTAACAGTGTATCCTATGAATTTATACTTCTGATAGATGTTATTTATCCCCAACCCCTGGTTAACCCCTAGTTCGGGATAATGGCAACATATAATATTTTTTCTAAAGGAAAGGGGACAGAATTTGGAAGTCATTGCACTAATCAACTTCTTCATTGCAATGATTATTCAGAGAGCTTTACTAATGCTGTAGTTAAATACATGGTCTAAGGTATATGCCATGCATAAAATAAACAACAACAATGAAACAGTAAAAATAAATAGCATTTTCTATGCACTGTAGATAAGAAAGAAAAATTAATAAGACAATGTTAGAATTTCCCATATTTCCCATGCATGCAATGACATCTAAATTATATATAATCATAATGATGGCATGTATAAATATGGAATTACAAATGGATGTACAGAAACATAATCATGCGATGAATACCGGTAGCAAAATGAAAGAGCTTAAAATATAGCACTCAGTTTACATCAAAGGGCAAATAATTATTGAAATATGACATCAAGCATTCATCTGTGAGCAAAACATATTTCTATAAAATAAGAGGAAGTAATGATATAGAAAACAAATGTTAGCGGCAAAGTCATGTAATGAAAGTGTTCTTGGAAATCAAATGAAATAAAAATATAGAAAATAAATAATGTTAATTAGATGATCAGCAAAGCAACAATGTAGTATTTTTAATGTAACCTAGGAAGAAATGAAATATAGAATCTGCAGCATCGTAGAATTGGCATCTAATGAAAAACAATAACATATATAATTAAATAGTCCCCACACATGCCATAGTATGGTGTATAAATATATTTTATTGCCTTGACCATTGTAGTATCCCTACTGGGAATAACCAATATCTCGAATCATCTTCACAATGTTACATAATTTGAACAGAATAATAGAGATAGTACATAGCTTAGCTCTTTAAAACAAACAAGAGTTGCATTCAAAAGTCAGTTGACCTTAATTACATACATTCATCACGTACATTCTCAATATCCAATTTCTCCCTTTACTCACTGAGCAAAATTCACAAACGAGGTTGGCTTAAACCTCCACTATTGACTAAATTAGGCATAAATATGCATGTCATCAAAAGCATCCTATTGACGATTTGAAATGAAGACACACATGGGTATATATACAGTGTATATATATATATATATATGATCTTTATGGAAGTTTAAATCATTTGTGAATTCAGGCCATTACATCTTGTGGAAGCCAGAAGGACTCAACTCCTTGTAAAATTATAGGAGTTAATGCCTATCTAGCTCTAAGAATAGATGATGAAGATAACGGTGGCATATATTGGCATACAAAACATCGACAAATCCTAGATCTGCATCACAATTAAATAATCACATAGTCACATTGTACATTATAGATTCATATACTGTAAATTATTGTCCCGTCATGATTATACAACAAAATATATATTTGAAAGATAAAGCACATATATGAGTTATTCATTAATTCCTATTCCATCAAAATATGCACAAATGTAAACCGAATATCAAGGCACATGAGTTGCTAAGTGCAGTGGCGGATCCAGGGGCCTCCTAGAAAAAAACAGGTAAAACACCCTTTTTTGAAAAAAAGAAGTTGGGCCCTCCTGGCGCCAGGGGGTATGGAAAAAATAACCCTTTCCGAGGGAAAAATTTTCGGTCAAAAAAAAATTTGGCTCACTACCCTGGCGCCCAAGGGGTGGCGGTGGAAAAAATTACCCTTCCCGGAGGAAATTTTTTTCGGTGCAATTTTAAAATTTTTTTGCTCACTACCCCACTGAGCAAAAAATCGACCGGCACGATTTTCAAATTTTTGCAAGAAGTGGGCCCCTTTTTAGGCCCCCTCCCTTGCCGCCGGCTGGATCCGCCCCTGGCTAAGTGTGTATGCTAGAAATACAAAAGATCAAATATTCATAAATAACCTATATATACATATAAAACTGTTTAAATAAAAAAAGAGTACCAGAGATTTTGATCATTATACTGTCTATCATATTGCAGTAGTTTGCAAATCCCTGGAGATATATGTCAGAAAATATGGAAGAATTAGTACTGTTATTTGCAAAAAACGAAATCAATGTTTACATGGAAAAAAACAAGGTAATAGCCGACAATACCATTTCAAAGACTCCTATTTTGTAAGACAATTATGTATAGCTAATATGACATAATCCGATAACATTGATGTAGCAGTATATTCAAACTTATCTGTAAGACTTACAGAACCTTCACAAAGAATAATTTTGATATTGTATACAATTCATTCATCATCAATTTTCATCATTACTTTCAATACAAGAGTGGGAAGTTTTATTTAATTTGACTTTTTCTTTTGGATGACTTTAGATTGAAGATCATCATTCTTTCTTAGTATGCACTAATGAAAAAGCGTTGTGTCAATGGATACTAATTGAACAAACACTAGTGTTCTATGTCCATTATGTGGATAAGACATCAAGTGAGCAAATGTGCATACATTCTTCAAAACTTATCAAACTCATTTAAATAAATATGTTTGTCAAAAGTTCTCTGAGTAATTGTTTGATGTGCTTGGGAAATGAGAAAAATTAACTTTTTCTGACAGTATTCTCAATTAACGATTATCTCAGCAATGGAAAGAGATTGCTATTGATTGACAAACATAAACATAGTATATATCAAATGACATGTTAATGTCTGCATCTGATAGAGAAGTATTAGTACTCTGTCAGGTTAAATAAGCTCTACAAAAACCGTAATAATTATACATTTTGAATACAGTACATTACAGATATAATGAAAGCAAATCTCGTCTAAACTTATTAGGCAGTTCATACCTGACAAAATTATGTTGAAAGACTGAATTTCATTAAAGAGAAGGTCAAGTACTGGGAAGAGGTGAAAAATAATTTGTGAGCGTTATCATTGTATTATGCAAGTGTGGAAGAACATCAGAGAAAAAATGTTCCATGAAAAGCATGGCTCTTCAAATGCCTTAATATTCTAAATATGGCATGTCATATCATAAAAATCGGGACGGATTTCTTATGCCACATGTTTGTGTAGTCCCATATACATCTTTCTGTGTACAGTGCTTGTAACTGTACCAAGACTGGGCCAAATTTCTTATCATTTTGAAGATTCCAGAACCTTGCAGTACACACCAATACTTATATGCTAGATGATCAACCTTTTTTGATCGATTCCACAATGTTTCTTTCACAATGCAATCGTATGACCAGAACTCAACTTTATCTTTAAGTACTCTTACATTTAGTACACTGACATTTTTATACATGATCCCGTAAAATATAACGATATACATTAACATACATTTATATCTCTAGACGATATCTTTAGAATTATAGATAACATTGCTTTGGTTTGAGTTAGTGCAATTTATATCTATAAAATCTACCATTTGAAATCATTGTGTCGATCCTAATAAGAGAAAAGTTGAGGATTTTCCACAAGAATAAACAGGACTTACCAGCTACTTGACATGATAAACAAATCTATAATTAAATGAATCCTTCTACGATTAAAATGATTATTATTATTAAGTATTTGGCCATATGGTTTTCTTTTGTCAAAAGAAAAGAAAGAATAAATGCTATAAACACACCACAAATAAGTTTATTAGTACAAGCTCCAAACAGTGCGGTGGGTGGACTCAAGTACATACAGGACGAATAAGGACTATGGTTAGTATCTAAACTACATTATTCTTGTTAATTGCACTTTCTCACATTATTACTGTAAATATACATCAAATCTTCATCATTACTCTCCGTTCCTGCTGAATGTTATTACGAGGCAAGTCAGAGTTTTTTTGGACATTCTTTGCAATAATTTCTTTCTTGATGGTGGAACTTGTTGAATTCATAAGAACAGAACTTTCTGTGGACTGATATTTTGCAAAATCTAAACAATTTGATGCATAAACATGAAACATACCACATGAACTGTTCTTAACAAGTAATTGTCTTTAATAACCAAGCTATTTCTTTATTTTTTTACTATGTGTAACTCATTCAATTGGCTGTCAAAGATTTTTCATGTATTTTCATGTAACTTAATGATTCTGTTATAAAACATAGGCCTATAGAATTGTTTTTACCTCTTTTTGTCTTTAAATAATCAAACGTAAAATTTTCAAATTTTATAGTTCAGGGAGAATAAAGTGAATTAAGAAAAGTGAAGAAAGAAAATAAACCTGAAAAAAAAAGAAAAAAAAGAAAGACAAGAAACATGGAAAAGAATGTTAAGGAACTCTATTAGCACGATTCCCCTTTATTACACTTCATTTGCACACATCTTCAAATTGGCACCACACAATCATGAGTGCTTGAACAATGATCCGCTATGCTCCAAGTATCTTCTTGACGGTGTAGCCTGGGGAGGCATAGATGAATAGACCGATAAAGATGACAAGAAGCGAGATGAGTGCCAATTTGATGAGCAACCACTTGAGTCGCTTACAGACGACATAACGCAGTGCCTTCCAAGGGTTCAGGAACCATATGAAGGAGGTATCAGGGCGGCTAGAATTAGGGGGCGGGGTGGGGTAGGAGGTGGTGCAGAAAGATAAGTTAGGGGTGCAAATCTCTCTTGTAAGTAGTGCAATTAGGACAAACAATCACCAAACATAATATATGACCTGTATTCTGGTAGTAATTTGGACCCTTTGAAAACCATAGGTAAGAATTGTTTCAAGTACAATGTCAACATGCAATAGAGCTTAAAACCCTGAACAATTTGGTACTACCCCACAAACAAGTAGTATGATTCAACATTGAATTTGGCTGATAAATAAAAAGAGAAACCCAAATTTTAATTACCCCCATATCAAATAATGAGCTAATGACATGAATGCAGTATATTCTCAAGTAACATTCTAAATAATAGTTTTTTGCTTTTTGTAGTACCTTTCAAGCCATTACACCATGGATTTCAAGGAATAAGTTTAAAAAAAAATTATTTATCAAAGGGATTTAAACTTGCTTTTCCAATGTATTATAACGTTCAATTCAACCCCCAATTGACCAAGTTTAAACTCTACCAGAATACAGGCAAGTACATATTAAATGCAATTAGTATAAAAATATCCATCTGAAGATTGTTGTCACAATAAACACACACTGCCCCTCATTTGATTATGAATTAAATAGCACCAAAATGAAATGACTGCATTAAAAATAAATGTAATTTTTTAATTTAAATACAAAGAGCCAAACTCATTTTCAAATTGGCATCACATCAATTTTCTTGACTAGGTAACCACAAGAGGTATAGATGAAGAAGTTGAAGAAAAAACCCAAAACAAAACAGAAAAAACCCATTACTGTGGGTGACATAACGAAAACCGTGGAGAAAAGCATGAGAAAGAAAGATTTGTTTCTTTCTTAAATATATGTAACTATGTATAAGAGACAAAGAAACAAAACTCATTATCAAATTGGCATCACAAAGTCCATGATTATAATCCACTAGGCTCCAAGGATCTTTTTCACCATGTATCTATAGGCAAGGCATAGATGAACAGACCAACAAGAAATTTAATAAAAGAGACATTGGTTGAGCAAAAGATACATTGCCTAGGGTGACATAAATGAAGTAAATGGTGGAGAGCATACAGAAGAAAGAAATAATAGTATGAAGAGCGTAACTAATCGTCAAATAATGATCCACTATGCTCCAAGGATCTTCTTGACTAAATATCCAGGCGAGGCATAGATGAAGAGACCGATTAGAAGCAGGATGAGGGATATGACGAGGAGTTTGATACAAAGCCATTTGAGACGGTTACAGATCATGAACTTGATAGCTCTCCATGGACTCATGAACCAAATGAAAGATGTGTCAGGACGACTGAGGTGCGACATCAAGGGATAATCCACAATGAGGAGTGACATCAAGGGATAATCCATGATGAGGGGCAACATCAAGGGATAATCCACAATGAGGGGCGACATCAAGGGATAATCCACAATGTGGTGCAAAACCAAGGGATAATCCACAATGAGGGGCGACATCAAGGGATAATCCAAAATGAGGGGCGACATCAAGGGATAATCCACAATGAGGTGCGACATCAAGGGATAATCCACAATGAGGGGCGACATCAAGGGATAATCCACAATGAGGGGCGACATCAAGGGATAATCCATAATGAGGTGCGACATCAAGGGATAATCCACAATGAGGTGCGACATCAAAGGATAATCCACAATGTGGTGCGACACCAAGGGATAATCCACAATGAGGCGACATCAAGGGATAATCCACAATGAGGGGCGACATCAAGGGATAATCCACAAGGGGATTACCAGCAATGGGGGTCAGCCAGGATATCCAATTCAAAAGTTTTATGAAGAAAGAGTCAGAGGAGATTTGTCAGTAAAAGGAAATGAGTTAGTTTCCATAGCAATAAAATGATTCATGTGAACATGAAAATACCCAGTGCACCACATTGAAATACAAATTTCCAAAAATACAGTAATTCCAATTATCCAATGACATCCAATGACAAATAAACCATTACAATCCATCAACAAAGTAATTCCAAGCATCACCACCACGAGTACATGGGTTAAACAATTACATGTAATATTTATCACCAAATAGAGGGTTGGAAATTGATAATATTTTTACGGGAATGGGAAAGGGGAATTTGGGGGAAAAACAAACAAAGAGAAGATAAATTAGAAAAGTCTTCAAACACATGGTTACAAGAATGAACTTACTTGAACTGTACAAGTCAGGATAAAGTCAAATTAAAAAGTCAAATTAAAAAGTCATATTTATGATAATAAACAATAAATTTGGATATAGAACCAAATCTTTATCCATGAGCCACTTCAAAGAATGCATAATGAATCCCAAAACATTTCTACAGTTTCCTATCTAAAAAACCCCACAACAAACCTTCATTTTTTCAGGAAAACTGTAAAAACATCCACAAAAGAAACATCAACTTGGCCAAGTAGGCCTACACAAAGTAAGTAGAAGTAAAATCTTAACAATCAATCAAAACTTCAACAAAAACTTTAACAAAACAAAACAACAGATTGATGACATGTTAACAAACATGTATGGTTTAGTCACAGACATTTATTCAAATCTATTAAGACAACACATAACATGGATTTGTTTACAATACTACTATAACAATTCACAAGAATTTATATTATACAATAAACATCCAGTTATGAGTCCTTAGTACAGGCAGAGGTCTCTCTCTCTCTACAATTTGGACAAACTCATCACAGTTAATCCTACACGCAAAAATACAATATTGATACATATACACTTAAAGTCAGGTGTATTTCATATATATGAAGGCCCTCCAAGTACACATAAATGTAAATACAGCTATAAATAAATAAATACATTTGATAAAATATATCATATAATATAGATAAAGTATCTTGAGAAGTATTGCACACAATATCAAATAATTAATATATTTCAAGTATATCATCATCATTATTATTTATTACAGTCAGCATTTTCCCTCTTACGAGGGGTTACTGACACATGCCTCATGATGACACTCCCTCCCTCCATTTCTTCTTGTCTTGAGCATCCTTCTCATATATCTTATATGTTTAGTATGGTTGTATAATAGCAGTCCTATAGTAATACTATAAAGGAAGACTGTGATATCATATTCTAAATTTAACATAACTTCTTACACATTGTCAAGATGAGCTTTCTTTGAAAATGAATACAGTCAAGAATACAGTCAAAAATGCAGTAGCAAACTTGACCAATATAATATAATACATCATACATGTATGAACTGCGACTATGCATAGCACTAAACGATAGAATACATGTAGAATTGATATATGGATCTGTACTATGTAAGTCATTCTCTGTAAGTAGTTTGTTCATTCTATGCAGAATATTACATGAAAGCTATACATTTTCCGTATTTCCCCCACAAGATTCCAAGAAATATATAAAATATATAATATATCACAACAAATCTTACTACACATTATCATCTCTCATTATATGGAAGCTCATTATAAATTATCCACATTTTATCCTTCAAAATGTTAGCATATATAGATTATGGTATGCCATTGTTAATGCTTGTTATTCAAAAGGAAATAAAGTATGTTTCATAATAACATAAGTAAATGTACATCGGAATAAGGAAGGCTAAATTCTTAATGTAATAAGTGACTCAAAATGAATTGTAGCCGATTATACAGTCAAACCTGTCTATAGCGACCGCCCAAGGGAAACATAAAAAGTGGTCTTTGTAGACAGGTGGTCTTTGTAGACAGGTTCCTTTAGTACATGTTTCAATGAGAAACCATTTTCAAGGGAAACAAAAAATGTGGTCCTTGTAGACAGGTGGTCTTTGTAGACAGGTGGTCACTAAAGCAGGTTTGACTGTAATACATCTGCTTTGCCAGAGCAATAACAACATAAACATCAATATCTATTCACAATGTACTAACATGCTCTTGATGAGATATTTCATGTTATAAAAATAGATGCTAAAGTTGTGGATTCTTAAAGTATACACGAAGGCAAGAACTATATATCATCTGTTTACGGACTGTATATTAAAAAAGAAAAGTCTTAACACATAAATATAGTATATATACATGTAACATAAATATTAGATCAAGTAAAATAAACTCAGAGTTCTTATACCCTCACTTTTCCACTTTGAAGCCTGCACATTTTTTTGTAAGAACTGTTCTATTACCTCTTATTTATACACATAAAAAGAAGAAAACAAAGCTTTTTTTGAAATACCAAAGGGGACAGCCCAATATAATCAGTTATTTCAAATGTGGCAGGCATCTTGACAAGACATGTTAAAAACTTAAAAAATAGGACATTGTTTATTTGGCCTACGAAAACATATGTTCTTGTTATATAGTGATAATGAGTCGGTAGCCAAATGATGGCTCAAAATCATCAGTAAATTGCAAGTCCCATAACAAAGCAAGTGAGAGGTTTAAGATTGTTATAAAATATTGCACTATGATGGTCACAAATATTGCACTTTGATGCATGGTCACAAATATTGTACTATGATGGTCACAAATATTGTACTATGATGGTCACAAATATTGCACTGTGATGGCCACAAATATTGCACTGTGATGGTCACAAATATTGCACTGTGATGGTCACAAATATTGCACTGTTTACTTTATTTGGACTCCAGGAATCTCCAAAATAGTGGAGGGATCAACTAAATAAGAAGAAGAAGAAGAAGATGGAATCTTGCATGGTGATGCTGGATAACATTCTACATGTACAACACATAATACAGCAATGGTTATGGCTATTCGAGTATATAATATATATTTGAACATAACATGACATTATATGATAAGTTTAGAGATTTAATAGTAACAATGTAACCTCAATAATATTAATGCCAATAATGCCCTGCTTTTGCTGGTTCTTGCACTGATATAATAATCATATTTACACTACATGTATTAATACAGAGACCATGGATTAGTGCTATACTAGTGCACATGTATATATACTAATGACCTCATCTGAAATATACATAAAATTGTTGTACTTATGCAAACAATCAAACAAAACACAGAAACATATGGGAAGGGTTTGAGTGCTAAGAATATTATTAGTGAGAATACCTAGGATTGTAAAGATACAAAGTGCAACGTTTATTGGGTGAAGATGGATCACAAAACAGAACATGGGAAAGTATGACAGGGACTATAGGTGTGAATTGGGCATCACTGTGGCAAGCTAGGCATATTTGAGATGGAATGGAAAATAATGAGAGGTGACAAATATAATAAACCTTCTCTAGAGGTTTTGAAGACATAACATCAAATGGAGAGGGACTGCTGTAAAGTCAGTTGCATTGTAGATGAAAAATGAAACAAAAAGAACAATGAAGAGGAGGGGGGGGGGATTGTAATATGCAACTTAACTTCTACGTAAAGTATTGACCAAATTAATTACGATAACAAGATTTAAGAGTAAATGGTGAGGAATGACTAAGCGCCGATGATTTTCTTGGCTACATAGCCAGGCGTGTTGTAGACGAAGAGGACGATGAGGGCGAGGATGAGGAGGATAAGAAATCCATTGATGATGTACCACTTGAATCTCCTCCAGATGATGTAACGCAGGGTCAGGAACGGATTGAGGAACCATCGGAAGTTGGTATCCGGACGACTGTTAGTAGGATTAGGGGAGGTTGCCAGAATTGAGAGATTTGGTTTGGGGAATTCGTGCAGGTGCCGTGCAAACAGTTAAAACAATAAGTGGAGTCAGAAGTCAGTTTTACAGATTGAATAAGAAAATTACAGAAAAAATAGAAATGAAAAAGTAGCACCAATAGCCAAAGCAATAGAATAGAAGAAATAGTTTTATCAGTAGAAATGAGAAAAGAGGAAAATATCAATGTATAGGATATAAGAATTAATACAGTAGATAGTAGTAGGAGTAGATCAAGAAATAGTAGATACAATAATAGTTGTAGATATGTAAAAGTACATGTAGAAGAATTAGCAGTAGTAGACGTAGAAGTAGTAGTAGATGTGGAAGTAGTAGTAGATGTAGAAGTAGTAGTAGATGTAGAAGTAGTAGTAGATGTGGAAGTAGTAGTAGATGTAGAAGTAGTAGTAGATGTAGAAGTAGTAGTAGTAGTAGATGTGGAAGTAGTAGTAGATGTGGAAGTAGTAGTAGACGTAGAAGTAGTAGTAGATGTGGAAGTAGTAGTAGATGTGGAAGTAGTAGTAGATGTGGAAGTAGTAGTAGATGTGAAAGTAGTAGTAGATGTGGAAGTAGTAGTAGACGTAGAAGTAGTAGTAGATATGGAAGTAGTAGTAGATGTGGAAGTAGTAGTAGACGTGGAAGTAGTAGTAGACGTGGAAGTAGTAGTAGATGTGGAAGTAGTAGTAGACGTAGAAGTAGTAGTAGATGTGGAAGTAGTAGTAGATGTGTAAGTAGTAGTAGATGTGGAAGTAGTAGTAGACGTAGAAGTAGTAGTAGATGTGAAAGTAGTAGTAGATGTGGAAGTAGTAGTAGACGTAGAAATAGTAGTAGTAGATGTGGAAGTAGTAGTAGACGTAGAAGTAGTAGTAGATGTGAAAGTAGTAGTAGATGTGGAAGTAGTAGTAGACGTAGAAGTAGTAGTAGACGTGAAAGTAGTAGTAGATGTGGAAGTAGTAGTAGACGTAGAAGTAGTAGTAGATGTGGAAGTAGTAGTAGATGTGGAAGTAGTAGTAGATGTGAAAGTAGTAGTAGACGTAGAAGTAGTAGTAGACGTGAAAGTAGTAGTAGATGTGGAAGTAGTAGTAGATGTGAAAGTAGTAGTAGATGTGGAAGTAGTAGTAGATGTAGAAGTAGTAGTAGATGTGGAAGTAGTAGTAGATGTAGAAGTAGTAGTAGATGTGGAAGTAGTAGTAGATGTGGAAGTAGTAGTAGATGTGGAAATAGTAGTAGATGTGAAAGTAGTAGTAGATGTGGAAGTAGTAGTAGAAGTAGAAGTAGTAGTAGATGTGGAAGTAGTAGTAGATGTGAAAGTAGTAGTAGATGTGGAGTAGTAGTAGATGTAGTAGTAGTAGATGGAAGTAGTAGTAGATGTAGAAGTAGTAGTAGATGTGGAAGTAGTAGTAGATGTGGAAGTAGTAGTAGATGTGGAAATAGTAGTAGATGTGAAAGTAGTAGTAGATGTGGAAGTAGTAGTAGACGTAGAAGTAGTAGTAGATGTGGAAGTAGTAGTAGACGTAGAAGTAGTAGTAGATGTGGAAGTAGTAGTAGATGTAGAAGTAGTAGTAGATGTAGAAGTAGTAGACGTTGAAGTAATAGATATAGAAGTAGTTGTAGATGTAGAAGTAGTAGTAGATGTAGAAGTAGTAGACATTGAAGTAGTAGTAGATGTAGAAGTAGTAGACATTGAAGTAGTAGTAGACGTAGAAGTAGTAGACATATAAGTAGTAGTAGATGTGGAAATAGAAGATGCAGAAGTAGTAGATATTAGGTAGTCCCTCATTTACATGGAGAATGAGACAAAAGTTAAGAGCAAACATTAAATAGGGTATAAAAATAAGTACCACAAGATGCATGCAGACCATGCAGGGTGGTATGGGAGAAAAGGTAAAAAGAAACAACACATCAATGAGTTAGTGGGTTATCATGAGAGGTGATTTTAAAATTATGAGCCAACATGTAACAAAGAAAACATTAGTGTGACAATGAACGAACAGTGCACAATGCAAAAACAAAGAGAGCAGAGTGTAAACATATTAAACAAAGAAAAGTGTGTTTAATATAATAGTAAAAAAATATATGTACACAAGGGTTCTATCCAATTTGTAATTTCAGTTGTATTCTGCATCTTTTTATTATTAGCAAGTATGAAGGATATAACAAAAAAAGTTTTCTGTGTTCCTAATATTAAATAGTCATAATTGAGGTAATACATTATTATTAAAGGGTTTGTTAAAATGATTTTAGATATGATGAGAAAACACATATATGAAAAGAAAGAGAGCGCTCAGAGGAATGAATACAAGCTGTCATAGGGGTGGAGAGATGACATCAAAATGTAATCAAAATGAAAAGAGAATATAATTCTTAACTCAGTTCATAAAAACATAAATATTATCACAGACACAAAAATACTTCTAACTGTTCAGGTTTCCTATTCAAATAAACCTTGGATGGCATTCATCTTTTCCAGCCAGGCATATCTGGCAGGACTGTCAGGCAAAAAGATGAGAGGAGTATCTGAAGTGATTCCCATCGCTCTACTGTGGTGCATAAGTTGCTGTGAAGATGTTGCTGTGAAACTTGATTGGGAGAACTGCATATTATTGTAGCCACCCATGATGTATATCAATACTTTGGAGAAGACAGGATGACCGTTAGCCAGGAGAACTCTACTGAGGTACTTCTGTGTTACCATCCCATCTCTTTCTCTGTTGTCATTGTTTGGTCAGCATACATGTACATCTGATATCAATGATGTGCATCAGCGATGTGAAGTAAGGGAGAACATCAGTCCAGTAGACTCCTACGAGATGCTTCTTTGTCATGGATCTTCTTCTTGCATGTCTGATCTTGTTTTTTACTTTTTACTCAAACCTCTCTTCATCTTCAAATGATCTTTTCTTTGTTCATATGTCTTCTCATCAAATTTAATATAATCCTTCTTTTCTGCACGACCCAGTCACTTTCTCTTTCTCGTCACAACAACCATTCACCTTCTTCCATTCATCACTCATCTTAAAATGTTAGAAGAAGAAGAAGACCTTCCAATTCTCACAAACCGCTGTTGCTTTTCTTTCTTAAACCTGTCTTAAAAACAACATCATCTAGTATGTACCTTCATAGAAAATACAGTGAGTCAAAAATATGACTATGATTTTATTACGATGAAGTGCGTTGAAAGGACTTGGATGGGCGCTCCATCCTACAGCTGTGTCTAATACACCCTTTCACGGTTACAAGAGTGCACTGACATTAAATTATGAGTATACAAAGTTGTTTACTCGTACTTTAAGATGGCGCCTATGTCAATATGATGTGAGCGCACAGCGCAGGCAGTGACGCAATAATACATGCGCATCTGAAAACATTGACGACGCAATGTTTACTCGCAAATTAATATGGCGGCCTTAACCGTGAAAGGGTGTATTTTCACCTACACTGAGGACATTTTCCACATGTCACCTGAAAATAATAGCAACAGAGTATCCACACTATATAAATATAGTGTCAGAGACTATTACATTCAAAACTCTGAAGTTGGTGAATAGAATAAAGACATATACTGATTGAAAATTGGACATACTTTGGTTTGGGGAGAGGGTCTGGTTCCTCGCGAGCCTTTCCTGCAGGGCTCTTCTCCGCTTCCTCCTCAGTCAGCAGTGCCATCTCAGCCTCCACTTTACCCTGGGTAGAGAGAGGCAAATATGATGAAATGCTTTGAGGGAAGGAATCCATTATATGTAGTGGGTCAACTCATTGGAATGGGTTGGGTCTGTTACATAAAAATTACAGAGGTGTTGTGGTCCAGTGGATAAGTCTCAAGACTGTGAACCACAACACTAACGTCCTTTGGCAAGATGTTTACCGTAAATCTCCGTGTATAAGGCGCACTTTTTTGCCGCCGAAAAAATTTGAAAGTCGGGGGTGCGTCTTATACACGGGTACAAAAAAAAAAAAAAAAAAAAAAAAAAAATTTTTTTTTAAAGTTTCAATTTAAGCCCCTCCACCTGGCACTATGCCTGGCAATGTCTCCCAGCTCAGTAATCGGTGTGTTGACTCACCACTCGGAAACTAGAACAACACTCAAATTTGTCTGTCATCTTGGTTTGAAAGTTATCTCTCTAATAGATCTCAATATGTAGTTTATAATAATAATTCCTCCAAATTACACATGGCATACCACAAGGTCCTATCCTAGGTCCTCTACTGTTTTTAATTTACATTAATGATCTTACACATTCTTCTAAAAAAGCCTTCAACTGCACCTCGCAGTTAAATGAAAGTCCTTCCCCGCGTGGGTTTTTTAACACAGGCCTGGCTTGCTGCCGACAGAGTCAGAAAAAAAAAAAAAGATTTTTTTTTTTTTTTAAATCTCAAAAATAGGGGTGCGCCTTATACACAGGTGCGCCTTATACACGGAGATTTACGGTATATACATTTGTCACACTCCACCCAGGTGAGGTAATTGGGTACCTGGTAGGATTATTCCTTGAAATGCACTGTGCGCTGATAACGGCTGCCGAAGCTAAAGCTAGGGTAATAATTTCCAAAGCTCTTTGGAAGCGCATAGGGATGTTATATCATAATGTGTTATGCGCTGTACAAGAATGGATTATTATCATTATTATTATTATATACACATATTTCTGGTAATACCAGGGTAATGACAATGAGTGGACTAACCAAGCAGTATTACATCATGTTTCTAACTTTTGAAAAGTTTATTCCACTAAATATGTGTATAGGTGAATGATGAGGAAACCCATTTATAGCCTAAAAGTGGGCTTGGTAAGATGCCTGTGAGAAATTCTTCCACATTTGGCCAACAGTTTGCCATATCTCTTTATTGCGTAAGGCCACTGAGAAAGTATGAAAAACGATTACAATTCCCTATAAGAGCTGAGGGGTATCTCCCCTTAAAGGAAGATGGTCCTCAGTTTCCATGTGCAGTAAGTAGGTCATAATTTGCTGACACTAGACTTGGTGGAAATACCATTAATGGGTGTACACGTCTCGCACACAGCAAACCTACATTCCCATCAAGAAATACCCCCCAGTCTCTGAGAGAGTCATCGGTTGTAAGATTAGAGGAATTGCAGATCTTTACATGAGGCCTGTTGGTCATAAAACTGAAGGCTAATCCTGGTGATTGACAACACCTGTTATTTGGGTAAACACCCAAATGTTGTCAAATTACCCATGAGAGCCCACTACTCTGTGTCTTTAAAGTATCATCTTTCTTACCGTGAGTTCTTCTCCTTCCTTCTCTGACTTGGCAATGAAAGGCCACCATCCCTTGGTTCTCTTGAGTTTGAAGATTGACATCATGTTCATGGCTCGGAACGACTCAATGGAACACTTCTTGGAAGTCTTGGCCCCGCGGAACCGGTTCAGATCAAGTGATACGGATCCTGTACACAGAACGTATGACAGTCAGAATTTGATATTTATATAATGTAGTTGGACAAAATACTGATAGACATTGACATTAAACTTCAAAGAATGACAAAGATGGCTTCAAATGACTCGATGGAACATTTTTTTTAGGGAGAGTACATATAAGACAAGCAATAAAATGTCTCTGGCATCACCTTTCTTAACCTCCTGACTCCTGAATTATCCAATTCCAATTGGCTTAACACAAGAACCACATGGTTCCAGTAAGCAGTGGGTTAAATCTACCAGTGATCGACAGGATGGTGAGGGTCTTTGGGTAAATGGTGAAGAGAAAATCAATTTCATACCAAGGAAGTCATCAGCAGAGAAGTGATCGGCATCCCAGACCTGAAGGGTCAGTCTCGGCGGGACTTTGTACTCTGTCTCGTCGATGGAGAAGGCCGACTCTTTCTTCTTGATCACCATCTTCTCCTCAGCGGCCAGGTAGTCAAACTGGAAGATGAAGCGCCAGTTGAAGTTTCCCTCACCTGTCAGGGAGCGGTAGTGGACGTCCGTGGATTGGTTGTCCGCGTTCGGGCCAAGTAACCATCTGAGATGAAAATAAATCAACCCATCTAATATTAAAATCTTGACTACTACATTCTCTCATTTCCCTAAGTTTAATACCACCTGGTTTCAAAAGACCTTGCAAGAGCTCAGTATTCACTCATGGGTATTGCTTGGTAAACAGAGAGTGAAGTAGCAAACAGGAAGAGTTGGGGTAGGTTTGATAAGGGCTTGTACTATTAGTATAGTCTCCTTTTCATGTTCCTCTTCCCTATTCTACCCATGTACATGTACATGTCTTCTCTACTTTTTCTCTGTTCAGTTCTTCCCCATTTTCCAATATGCCCCAACATGCTCCTGTAGCTATGCCACTTGATTAAGGGGATATATTGTCTGTTTGGAGCCATGAGGGCGCTATTCCATATCATATTACACAGAGTACCACCCTTCTGGCTCTAAACAGCTGACAGCAAAAAGAAAACACAAGTACCACACCAATATATACTCATAAATGTATATCTCTTGATTCATTCATTTGTTCGACATCCTCAATCTACTCACCCCTTCACATAGATGTCACTCATCTTTTCTCCAGTCAGGAGGGAGTCATCTTCAAGTACCACATCATCCGTGTTCCAGATGACGACTCGGAGCTCATAGCGCTTGGGTTTACGAGGTGAGATGTCTACCGGAGCTTGGGGGAGGGGCATGTCCATTGGGAACATATCCACCCACATCTCGACCTTGCCCTGGGTGGGGGTGAAGATGGAGATGAGGGGGATAGAGGAGACGGGAACGTGTTATCATCAATACCACTAAAGCTACCACCACCTCTACAAACACCACCAACATAACAACTACTAAACCATCAGCATCGACAATGACCACCACCACTACCATTGTGATTATCACTGTGGTAATCATCATCATTATCATCACTATCATCAACATCACCATCACCATCACCATAGCTACGATTACCACAGTCATTACCACTATCACCACCATCACCATCATCATCAGTATAATCATCATCCTTACAATCACCATCACCACCCCCACAACCATCAGTATCATCGTCACCACCACCATCGCAATTATCACCATGACAAACATCATCCCCACCAAAACCATCATCACTAACCACTGTCACCACTACCACTACCACTACCACTACCACCCTAAATAATTGTAAAGTTCAATGTTATCACTGTTATCATCATCTTCATCATCATCTGCCCCAACATTGCACAACATTTTCATTTCTATCTCCATGCCATTATCACTTTTCAAGTCCATCTCAACCATCTTTCCACTCTCTATCATCATCATTCCTCCCTACTGACCTGTTCAATGCCTGGTTTATCAGGATGATATAGAGATCTTGTCTCCACGTGTTCAGGGACCAGCTTACATCCCACATCAGCGATCTCATCCCAGTGGAGGAGTGCTTCCAGTGAGGTCAGGTCATCAGTCGCCTTACTGTTTCCTGCAGAACATTACGTCAAACAAAACAAAATTGGTGTCAAAATAATCATCCATTGGTCAAGCTAGAATCTCAATTCATTTAAAACTGGAAGCAGTGAGGAAGCAGCGAGGAAGCAGCGAGGAAGTTGTCTAAATTTATTTCATTTCATCACCTTGTTATTTTACATCAGACTTCCAATCCATCAAATCAAAACACTATTAGGTATGGCACCTTTTCCTTGCAGTTACAAAGCACTTCTCTATTTGCTCCATAATGTAGTATAAGGGCCACATAAATAATGATACAACACTTCAACAAGACCAGTTAAGACAATTAAGATATTAAGTCCATGCTCTCTAACAGAACTATGCTCTAGTGGGACTACAAAGGTTTCTTGAACTGATCCACAGATGTAGCAGTCTTCAGGGTGGCAGGTAGCTTGTTCTTAACCCATGCAGTAATTACTCATCTACATACACACAAGTTATTTCTCAATTCAACTCGATTCTTAAACACATATACCAAAGCAGTATGAAGTATTATGTATCCAAGGAGAAGAGACAATTTTCCTACATTGACTTACCTCCTTCATCTTCAATGAACTGTTCTCCGTAGTAGATCTTGTCTCCGACCTCGGCTCGACCCGCAGCGAAGCGCAGTTCAACCTTGTTCTCCTTACACAGTCTGGTTAGGATCTGGGCAGGTTTCTGAGGATCACGCCAATTGTTGTATCCATACCTGAATAATGTATGATAATAATAGGTCCATTTGTATCGTGCAGCTTCTATATGAATATACTCTACTGTGCTTAATAAACAGTATCATAATAATAATAATAAGGCGCTAAAGCATTCAAAGAATTTCTTCCTACCAGGCGCCCATTTACCTCACCCGGGTGGAGAAAGGAAATGTAGATTAATGTCTTGCCAAAGGACATTAGTGCCGCGGCGGGAATTGAACTGCAAACTATGTGATCCACAGTCCAGTGAGGTATCTAGACCAAGGCACCTCTAAACCTCTAATTGATGCACCGACTTATACTGTTTGTTAACTGTACTGTGGTTAAGCTTATTCCACTTTCTGTTCAGACACGTATTTACCAAAGTGGGCTAGCCCTACCTATAGTACGGGGTTAGCTGGCCCTGCAAAAAAGCAGGGCTAACCCCGCAATTGTGGTGCTAACTCCGCAATTGCGGTGCCAAGCAAACAAAATAGTCCGGTACTACGCAATGGAGCGAATTAATTGATATTCACGCTATATAGCTAGTACGGGGCTAACGAATTGCAGTGAGAACAGCATGAATTTTCTTATTCCGGGATAGGCGCTTAGTACAGGACTAAAAAATCGTGTGTGAAAAGTCAAAAAAGTTAGTCCGGGGTTAAGGATAGTACGGGGCTAAGCAAAGTACGGGGTTAAGCAAAACAAGTGTGAAAAGAGTATAGTAGTAACAACAGTAAGGCTCAGATAATGGAAACAAATAAAAATCTACAGATGTGAATTAACCATTAAAATGTTAATCGCTTTCTTGACCTTCATTGTCCTTGAATCCCTCTAAAATCCCTAGCAGGCCTAATTATCCAATCAATGTTACACTCACACGAAATTCATTCAAAATTACTACTTTTCCTTAAGACCACGGTCTCATCCGACTTGCGTAGACGTAGCGAGGGGTCTACGTAGAGATTTGGGGGTTCTACGTGGCCCTCTGCCGGTAGCCCACACGCACTACGCAAGTAATTTCAAGCTACCTGACCCCCGCGTAGCCTAATTTTTCTACGTGGAGAAAAATTTGGACATGCACAAATTTTGGTCTGCGATGATTTGTTGCGGCTACCGCGTGGCTGGTACAGGTGGTGCGTGGTGGGGCACGTGGGAGGTATGTGGGTAGTACTTGCGAATTTTCTTCGTTATTTGCATGGTATATTAAGCATTTACTACGTGGACCGGACGCAGGTGATGTGACCACTCCCAGGTAGAATTTGCCCACGTAGAAAAAATGGCCGCGTATGAAAATGAACTGCCCTACGTGTGCGCTACCCCTACGTGGGGTCGGATGAGACCGTGACTTAACACTTATGGTGCCATCAAGGTACTATTCGATGGTACAGTATTATATCACCAATGAAATTTCCTTAGACAAATTGTAATCATGCTTTCCTTTTTTTCATTGTTATAAATCTCAATTAAATGGATGTTCTATGGTTTTAAACTTTACCACTAATCAGCTCATTTTCAATTTTGTGAAGTGGGGGAAGTATTTCTTAGTTAAAAATATAATAGTATCAGAATATTGGTGATGAAAATTTGTTACCAAAATATAAGTGTTAAAATCTCAATGACACATGAATGGGCTCAAAGGAGATCCATTTTGCTCTGGATTTCTCCTGGCATCATACAGGGTTGTCCCATGCTAGCTGCAGAACTTTTCAAAATGGTTGATTTTATGATTAGAAACTTAGTGATGAGACAATGGATGTGTTTTCCATAAAGACTTACAGATTGAATTCCCTGGAGAAACCGCATGTCGCCCGATGCTTGCTGTAGTAGCGATTCTCAAGATCAATCATGGTTTCTCCGATAAGGTCATCCGATCCTATCAGATCCCAGTCATAGATCTGAATGGCTAGCTTCGACTCCATGGGAAAGGTAGCCTCAAACTCGAAACACCTAGGGAAAAGAGAAGGAGAATTCTGTTTGACATACAAATTCTGACATTTTTCATCCCTGACACCAAATGCTTTAAACTCACAGAAAACCTTTACAGGTGATACATCAATAGTCATTCTTCTTATTTTTTACAATGTAAAATGATTTGTACACATTTAATAAACTAGATGGAACTTCAACTGCGCGCAGTCGAAAATGATGCCTCCGCCATAGAGCGATTTTACAAACCAAAACAGAAGCAATTTTTAATATTCAAGTTTGATAGTAATCCATTAACGGGTTCTCAGAATATCGTGATTACAAGCTATTTTTCATGTACATGGCTCTGCAAGATAAATTCCTGTCCTGAGTTTGATAGTAATCCATCTGTCGGTTCTAATTATAATGCATTCCCAAGTTATTTATATGCATACATAATGAGCTCCATGACCTTTGACCTTTGATCTCATGACCCTAAAATTTAATCAGTTCATTGGCTCTGCAAGATACATACATGTCCCAAGTATGGCGGGAATCCATCAATCGATTCTTGAGATAATGCGATCACGAGCTATTTTTGCATACATAATAAGCCCTGTGACCTTTGACCTCGTGACCCCAAAATCTAATCAGTTCATTGGCTCTGCAAGATACATACATGACCCAAGTTTGGTGGTAATCCATCAATCGGTTCTTGAGATAATGCGATCACGAGCTATTTTTGCATACATAATAAGCCCTGTGACCTTTGACCTTTGACCTCGTGACCCCCAAATCTAATCAGTTCATTGGCTTTGCAAGATACATACATGACCCAAGTTTGGCGGTAATCCATCAATCGATTCTTGAGATAACGCGATCACGAGCTATTTTTGCATACATAATGAGCCATGTGACCTTTGACCTCGTGACCCCAAAATCTAATCAGTTCATTAGCTCTGCAAGATACATACATGACATAAGTTTGGCGGTAATCCATCAATTGGTTCTTGAGATAACGCGATCACGAGAACGGGACGTACGTACATAAGTACGTACGGACGGACGGACAACCAGAAAACATAATGCCTCCGGCTACTTTGTAGCGGAGGCATAAAAAACCGGATAAAGTACAGGCAGTCGGGAGAAATGCAAAACATTTCAATTTCTATTTACTAAAAATTCTATTTTTGTGCAATCTGTACTCATCAGTTTGTATGATTAAAAACAAATTGCTTGCTTAAATTCAATAATTTTCTACTTACTTCCCAAATGTTGGATTGAGGTTCTTGGAGCAATAGTTCTCTTTGTCATTGGTCTTGTGTTTGCCAAGGAGAATCTGGACATATGGATCAGCCTGATAAAGACAAGATGAAAATATGGGTTAGGTATGAGAAATGTAAGTGCATATCTTTAAATAATGAAAGGTGAATTTTAAAAGGTTGCCATCTAGCTGTCAAGCTCTTATAACACTCCTTCTTTTTTCTTCATCATCTCTCCTCCCTCTCTCTCTCTCCACCAGTCTCACTAACTCACTCTTTCTTTCTCTCTCTCTCTCTCTCTCTCACCCTCAATTTCCACTTCCTATTCATCTACCTATAAATTTACATAGACTTCTTGCAATATCGTACTATTGTAACTTTTGCCACTATTTAATACCCCTAATTTATACATGTGGTATAAGTTTTATGTGCACTACTAACTTTCAGCACTGATTTTTGTAATGTGTAGATATTTCACTCTGCAATCAATGCATTCTTGTATCAGATGATGTATTGTTCGTTAATGTATCCTAATGTAGAAATGAATATAAAATCAATCAACAGAACAATTTTCTTCTTGAAATAAAATGATAAATTGTCTGAAGTACAGTTTTACCTTTCCGTTGACATCAGTAGGATGAAGGTCAATGGCCTTGATGATGTAGATCCTGACTAGGACACCCATGGGGTCATTCTTGGGTAGCTTCTGAAAGTATCCCAGCTTGGGGTCCAAGCTACCAAACATCTTGGTAGGGTCTTTCTCTATCTCAGGGGGTAGGGGCCACTTGTACAAAGCTAGGGCTCCCTGCAAATATACAAATAGAATAATGAACAGTCTAAATCCATTCACTGTAATATTTTAACCAGGTCATTCTTAAGACTCATGTTATTCATTGAGGTTTAGTGCCACATTGCAGCATCTGCTTTTCAATTGGTGAATGTTCAATCCTGTCTGTACTGCTATGTTCAGCCATTGTTTTCTGCAGTGACTGAAAACGCTGGTTCTTTGATTTGTCTGAAATAAATTGCTTTAAAGTTTTCTTAGGCTGGCGTCTTGTTTCCTTAATTGTCTGGTGGCAGCGGTGGGATCGATATGAACCCACAACATCAAACGAGGCGCTAAAGCATTCAAAGAATTTCTTCCTACCGGGTACCCATTTACTTCACCCGGGTGGAGAAGGGAAATATACTGACAAAAGTAACAATTTATGAAAATGAAGAGTTGCAAAGGCTGATGCACCATCTTGTGTTCAACGATACTCCTAGACTTGATCATCTGCTAGGAGCAAGAAGGGTGATAAGCAATATACTTTAACCCTTACGCGACAAGCATTCCACATTTTTGGTTTGGCTCAATAATTTTTTATTCAGAGCCCTAAGAAAAATGGCAAATTTGCCATATGCATAAGTAGTGTGGGCAAAAGTTTCTGCACACACTACATTCATTTTCATTGCATGAATTTATTGTGTTTGATGCCAGGAATTGAAAATAAAAGGAAAATAAGCTTTTAAATCCATAAATTGGCAACATGTTGAGAGTTTCAAAATCATGATTTTTTAAAATCAAAATTTGCCATTTGTGTAGCAATAAAAGAAAAATATATTGTTGCCACTTTGAAAAACGATATGTGAAATATTCAGCCCTAAAAATAATCCTGTTCTGGAAGGGTAAACACAGTTTCAAAATGGCTTTCTGGCTTTGAACAAATGATACGGTCTGGCCTACCTTGAACTTTCCAACCACCCTGCTTTCACTGTCTTCCTCTCCGGTGTTCTTTCCTCGTAGAAGCTCAAAGGTGTGAAGCCACTCCTTGAATCCATTGAAGTCTGGGACATTCTCCAGCTCAGTCGAGTAGTACTGATGTGGAATAGAAGGAGATGGATCAACGTTAAATTTTTGTTTGTTTAACAAGTGATGTACATTGAGTTAATTGAATATCAAAGTTAGCTGACAGAGGTGTATTCCTTCTGCATATCTAAAATATAACAACAGATGTTTAGAACTTCCATACAAATAGGATAATAAAATGGACAATTTGTTGAATGATAGCATTATTCTTTTGGTCTTATCCTTATAAAGTTTTAATTAGCTAAGAAATATGCATTGCAGTATCATGCAAAGAAAACAGCTTTAAAAAATTCTATAAATGAAATCAATTTTTCACGGCATTGAAAAGTTGATCACAGCTGAATACAGTCAATAAGGCTTCATTCACCAAAGGAGTGGTAATTGAATCACCTAGCACTCAGCTGGTGGGCACAAATGACCAGCAAATGTTCAGTAAATAAGAACGTTCTTCGACTATATCTACAAAACACATTTTAGTCATATTGTGAAGGTGATGGATCAGTTTACAATAAATTTCTCTCTATCATTTCGTTATCGTTTCACAAAAAAAGAAAGAAAAAAAAGATGAAGAACATCAACAAAATTTGTGTTTGCACCTCTGTGCCAGGCACACAATGGTACAGTTACTATGAAAGCTTCACTCAAAATAAATGCCCTTATATCTTCTTACCTGTATGAGACAGACATCTATATCCTCCTGTATTGGTTCAAATGAAAAAAGAAGAAAATAAAGTTACTTTCAGATAATATATACCGGGTACTGTAAGCCCCCTCCCACATGACAGTTACAATCAAATGTAATCATATGGAAGCAGTTATAAGAGAATGAAGAAGTACACCATTCATAAATCCTGCTTTAAAAAAAGAGCTTATTTTGCACTAGACTATATATCATTAGCTAAGAGAATACAAAACAGCTAAGATAATACAATGCACTTGCCAATTTCTCCCATTCAATTTACAGATACATAAAGTTGGATTGTCTCTGTGTGGTCTGTACTATCCAAATTCAATTAGTCTTTTAAAAAATGAATGAAAGAAAGACAAATTTCACGATTGAGTTTTGGTTTTTACCCTTGCCCAACAACATAGAGTTGTCATTAGAATATGTATTTTTACATGTCAAAAAGGGGGATTTGATTTACTTTCTAAAAAGACTATATATAGGCAGTAAACCTGATTTTGCACAACCACAAAATAGAGCTCAAATAATTTCTATTATTCCTATTCAAAATAGTATCAGATGAATATTGACATTGCAGAACTACACCGTTTCCCATAAAGTTGGGATATTTTTTTTCTTACATCTTTTCATTAAGTGATTGTGACAATATGTTTAATTGCTGATAGATTAAAGTTTTTTCTTCTTAGAACTTTATTGATTAACCTAAACTGTCATAGAGATTGATCAATCAAGTTCTGAGAAGATAGAAACTCTATCTATCAACAATTAACCAT
This sequence comes from Mesocentrotus franciscanus, assembly GCA_037976565.1. Lineage (NCBI taxonomy): Eukaryota > Metazoa > Echinodermata > Echinoidea > Camarodonta > Strongylocentrotidae > Mesocentrotus > Mesocentrotus franciscanus. The sequence continues at coordinate 2,387,976 of CP137678.1, forward strand.
ATTGTCTCAAAGCTCTGCTTTTACAAGGGTCTCCTTGTCTTTCTTTTAGTCAATTAACCATATTGTCTCAAAGCTCTGCTTTTACAAGGGTCTCCTCGTCTTTCTTTTAGTCAATTAACCATATTGTCTCAAAGCTCTGCTTTTACAAGGGTCTCCTCGTCTTTCTTTTAGTCAATTAACCATATTGTCTCAAAGCTCTGCTTTTACAAGGGTCTCCTCGTCTTTCTTTTAGTCAATTAACCATATTGTCTCAAAGCTCTGCTTTTACAAGGGTCTCCTCGTATTTCTTTTAGTCAATTAACCATATTGTCTCAAAGCTCTGCTTTTACAAGGGTCTCCTCGTCTTTCTTTCAGTCAATTAACCATATTGTCTCAAAGCTCTGCTTTTACAAGGGTCTCCTCGTCTTTCTTTTAGTTCACTCTCTTTTTCTCATTGTCATAATTTGTTTGCATTGTAAATGTGTAATGACCTAATGTAATGCTCTATGCGACAATTGAAAGAAAGACAAATAAATATCTTATTTTAACTTATCTTATCATTTCATGAAAAGATGTAAGAAGAAAAAAAAATCCAACTTTATGGGAAACAGCTAATGTACTTACTAACATGCAAACACACATGCATGCTTAGGAGTGAAAATTATTTTCAAGATAAGAGGTGGTACAATGTGAGACGTACTTACATGATGGATGATTATTAAAAGCAACTAACTTCATACATACACAAATGAACTACACTGTACAGTAACAAAATATTGTTATTCAATTGCATGCTAATCAATCCGTCATGCAAATTAATCTAACCACATACATATATGCTTCTACTCAAGATATAAACTATAACACTCACAATTACTATATGGTACGTCACATACATACTCTAAAATATTACAAAGCAAATAGTGGTACTGGTGTACACACATAAGTTCCTTTTTCTTCAAGAGCAATTAAATTTAAAGCCCCATTCACGTAGTCCCAGATCACCCTACAGATAACCACAGATGAGGGATATACGCTAGTACCACGCAGTCAGTATACATCTGCATGACCTTTCATCCATTTGAAGGACCTCTCTGGCGCTCCGGAAAAAATCCAAGAAAGTGTTGAACTATTCAAAACTTCTGTGGTGGTGCTACAGTTTTGCATTGTTGTACAAATCCATGGACAATGAACTAGCCCAACCTACCTTTTCCCTAACGTTGTTGAAAACGCGTTGTAGGTGGGTACAAGGGTTACCGTAACTCAACCTTTCTACGACCCTAACATCATTCATACCGATTCCGTGGAATTATGTTCTGCCCACAATTGTGAGGGAAGCGTAAGGATCTTGCAAGGGCAGCACTGGGGCTATAAGACGGTTGTACTACGGATTATACCAAGGATTGACCTCAACTACCCACCATATCCTAATTAGGCTCAAGCATAAATGTGTTTTCCTCCTCTCTATAAAAATGACTTGAGTCTTGAACTATCAGGACTTGCTCTCTCTCTCTCTTTTCCTCCCTTAGAATGTTAAGAAAAAGATGTGTAGTCTCAATACTTCCAGACTAAAGTCTACACGTACGTATTTTAATGAGTACTCATTAATCGTAGGATGTACATGTAGCTAGGTTTAACCAATTTAATCCTCACAATTCCAATAATGCCGCCAAATCCTTTCCGCATTGCTTCCGTGATCAACCATGACTTTTGTAGTTCGACCCGATGTATCAGAGAACATGTAAACTGCATGTATTTACCGGGAGCCCAGAATCAGCCCATCAATATTAGAAAATGATACCTGAAAAGCGCCTCAAACCATCAAAATTACAGTAAAGAGGATGAAGCTAGCATATATAGGTATCAAAGCCCTTATGATAAAACCTGATTTCATCTATTAGGCATCTAGCATTTTCACCAAAGCTGTTCACAAGAATTCTTCTTAGCTGAAGATACTTATCAGATCATGATATACCATAAAATATAACTACTGTTACTAACAATCTAAACCGCAAGACCGGAAAAATAATATTTCTTTCAAGCGCTTAGAGACATCACCGATGAACAGTATTTAGAGCTGTATAACCATAGAATGCCATTATTGTTGCTCTGTTTAAAAGGAAAATGTGACTAACATATAGAAACTCTTAATGCCTTCAACAAGACAATAGCATGATCTGGGCCCTGATTCATAAAACTTACCATTGATGGTAACTTTGCCATCAATATCAACTACCATCAATGGCAACAACAACCAATCAAATCAAGGTTTCCATGGAAGTTACCCTTAATGGCAAAGTTACCATAAATTATAAATGTTATGCAATGGTGGCCCAGAAATAAACATAGATATATTCAATTTAACTCTTTCTTTGGCATGGATCACAGGACTGGGCTGCCACACTATGTGTGACAAAAGTCAACCGTGGTACTCCAATGTTTGTTAGATTGGTCGACCAAAGCAAGCAAAGAGTTAAAGCATTCCCTCACATTCTTTATCATTATTTTTACATTTATTTTCACAATAAGTTCATGTATAAAGCAATGGATACAGAACTTGGCAAATGTATGGACATAACCAACCATAATATTACTATATGAAATATACACAGTTTATATACATGTAAACACTGAAAAGATGAAGACAGCACACATTATAAAGAAGCATTGTGTTATTATGAATTTCATGGGTTAGAGCAAAAATGATGAGCGGTGGAAAAATTGTATCATGTCTAGGAACAAACCCAAAATGATCCAGAACCGCCTTTCTGAAAAGCAAATCATTCAAGCAAGATAGTGACTGCAAATTGTGTTAACAACTCAACTACTGTAATACCAGAAACTTTCGCGACATGAAAATTTCACAAATTGCTAAAGATGGACATTTTCACAACATACTTTTGTGAAATGCAAAAAAAAAAAATATTGTTTCGATTGTCTTTGAACATTCTCCATCATCCAGGTAGAAGATTAATAATATAAAAAAGCCTCAATACAAAACAAAGTCAACTAGACTTACTTTGTGTAAGTAAGTGAGTTGACTTGAGTAAGTAAGTTGACAATGTAAGTCCAGTTAACTTGTTTTTAACATTTCCTGCTGTCGTTTCATTTGTGATTCAATTATTTGGTGGAATAAAACTTCCATGAATCTGAACCACTCGTGAACATTCCATGCATGCAAAAGTTTCTGGTTTTGTAGAACATATCAATTTTGTTTCAAAAACTGAAAATGGAAGATATGAATATTAACAGAATTACAGCAGCAATAATTGATTGAGCTGTAGAGAGGCATCATGGGTTAGGTTCACAACTTCCATTGTAAAATTCTCTACAAATCTTTTTTCAAGCCTTGGTAATGAATACAAATAATGAATCAATGATGACAATCAGACTACACTGAGGGGCACAGGTTTCACTGAATTGTAAATGAAATACAAATTTACAAGGCCACTGATTACGGGAGGTCATGAAAGTGGGTTCTATTGTTTTGTTTTCATATTAAATTACAGGACATTGTATCTTTCTCTCTTTTCTCCCCTTTTCATTCCTCTTCCCTTTTTACACCTTTCAAGGAAAGGGGGGGGGGCACATGCCCTCATCATGTCCTACTGAAGCTATATGCCACTGTCATTAGAATAGGCTGAGTTTGGGAACCACCCAATTCTCCTTGATAATAGACTATATGGATCCATATTTAAAAGACATTTCAGGATGTTCCAAAGTAGTGTTCATGCATGCATGCGCATGACCAGCTGTTCATGAATTTGCTACATGTTTGCACTATAGCCATTATCGTAATGTAATCAAATTGAATGCATAAATCTTAGTTTGTTAATTAGTGCCTCGTTACAAATTATTTCTTTCACCCGTTATGAATAATTGTATTTCAATAGTCAGAATGCAAATTGCATACATAAGTTGTTGCTAGGTAGGACAAACATATTATGGCATTCCCTACCTAAAAACATGTAATACATGCAATTTGCATTCTGACTATTGAAATACAATTATTTATTACAGGGGAATGAAATAATTCATTTTGAGGCACTAAGTATGAATTTGGTTAAATTATTAAAAATTGCCTATTACAGGAACTCCAGGCATTGTTCATGCATGGTGATTACATAACCAGCTGGCCCTGTGCAGCTAAGGTGTGCGCAAACATTACTGCAGAACGTCCTTTAATGACCACGATGCATGAATTCACATAACTCTCTAGAGAATACAGGCACACATTTGGACTAATCTCTTTGTGCATGGACATAAAACAACAGCATATGCAAGAAATCTGAACACACCCACTCTGTAACACAGCAAAGGAAATAAAACAAAAACAAGAACAAACCATTACAGGCCATGCAACAGCACAACCATTACAATTAAAATTACCTCTTCCTAGAGACAGCCATGAAAATGATCAAAAAAAAATTGAAAAAAAAAAATCATGAACATAAAACTTTGCATGAAATGGATGGCATAGTCATATTTGCATGTGAAAACTTGTTTATTTATGTGAAAACATACATGTATTGGCTTGATGTGGCTCCCAATGGGGTTGCTATTTAAAAGGGTAATGCATAATCGTAAGCAGAGTAAAACATTACCCCTATTTGCAGACTTTCAAGAACATTTTTCACAGCAGTACAAGTTCTCGTTGCCTAATACCAGGTTCAAAAAGGGCTCGAAGTTATAAAAAGTACCCATTTCTATGTTATTTGAGCCCCAATTGTGTGAAAAATATCCTTGGCCTTTTGTTGTAGCAGAGGGCAAAGTATTATGCTCACATATGTCATGTTTTGTGCAATTAAATGTATCATGCATGAATACTACATGTATTTTCATAAGATGCCATTTGCTTGCATTTCTAATAAATTCGCTGCTGTTAAATATATTACAAATACGCTAATTTTACTACGTCTATGCTACATATCTATAAAACAAAGAAAAAAAGTGCATGTACATGTATTATCATTTGCAGAGAGTGAGAAGGATGCCAATACTGTTATTCTATGTTTTAGCTCTAAGAAATTTGTTGTTAATACATGCAACAAGGCAATATTGTCCTAGTGCTTGTGTTTACATGTTTTCTCACTTCAAAGACTAGATACTATACTTTTTTTTCTGGTCGGGATGATCTTAATTTGTTAAAGTAAAGTATTTCCAACACGATGTAATCGCTTGACCATAAGTCATCTTTCTCTTTCATCTACTCACCTCCATGTTCATATCCATCATGCTGTCATCGTCCCCATCACCTTTCTTCATGAGCTTCTTGGCAGCAGCCAGCCCTCCTCCCATCCTCTTGAGGGCCCCGCCCTTCTTCTTGCCCTCCTCCTTCACCTCTTTCTTCTCAGTGGTATCTATGGTGATAAGGTCTGTGAAGAAACGAGTTGCAAATTCAAAATGAATGGAATGTTTATACATCATTAATAGTAGTACCACTTACACTGTAAGTTATATTGATTTGATAAGAATGATTCACAGCATTTATATCCCACCATATTTCTGTTAAAACAGAATAATTAGTATAATGGAAACCATCTGCATGGATAAGACAGGCAATTAACGCAGTTAATGTAAAATTTAGGATCCTCACAGGATAAGATCGCACAAGCTAAAGCAAAATGACAGCTGAAATCGTTAATTAATTAGCTGACCCTAAAAATCAAGTTGTTTTCAAATGCTAAAAATACCAGAGTCACTATTAGTATGATCAGTGAAAAAGATCTAAAGGGCATGAGGCCCATCACAACAAATGAACCTAGCCTACGTGTATGTATGTATGTATACTGCATTTCCTGTTTTACATATGACATTCTGGTTTAAAGAGCCTATATGGAAACATGGACTGCCCCCAAAAAAAAAAAAAAAAAAAAAAAAACTAAATTTCTTGAATCCTTTTGAGTGGTGGCCTTTGTATCAAGATTTTATTTGATATTTTCAAATACCTTCATTCTCTGGTTGCTCTAGGTCTATGTCTTGATTTCCATCAGCTTGATCGGTTTGATCCTGTAAAACAATCAGAAGAACAAACATTACAATTAGAAAATAGAAATAAAATCAATTCATTAACCCATTCTATACCATATTTGTGTAATTCTCCTAGAAGGACATTCAAGTGTAGAATATTGACAGTTAATGAGTTGTTTCATTAGTAAAGTGGGCATAAAATAAAACTTTTTACAATTTTATGGAGTCCTTTTGTGTTTTGGGAAGAAAAGCCTTTCTATTATTGTAAGTGAAAAATGGAGAAAAAAATGTGACACTTAGGGCTCTCAAAATAAGGAACCAAATAACTTCTTTGCAGAACATTAGTCTGTTTGTGTTTATTTTTTAATTTTTTTTTAAGAATCATAAATAGTAAAAAACATGGCAAGAAATGAGATATTCCTACACTATTCTATAGGAATTCACTGCAGTTTGTAATTGGGTATATTTAATATGTTACATAAAATATTAAAACAGGCAGACAGAATAAATACCAAACTTGAAATCATTTGTTCAGAGCCAGAAGAACGTTAGCTCATAACATTTGACACAAAATGAATGCCTTTCTGGCTCTGAAGAGAAAAACAATATTCAGATTATTTATTATTTATTTATTCATTTATTTCTGATATTTAGACAGGGTGACTCATTATCACCAATAATGGTGGTCTTCCATGAGTTTATGTACATTGGATAAGACAGATTATACATTCCAACAATTAAATATTCTGTTGTCAATGTTTCATCAAAATTAGTACAAAATTAAAATGTGTTAATGGATTATAAAATTATGGATGATATTATGAAAAAAATGCATTAGTCATAGCTTGAAATGTGTATCACTAATAAGGGACTTTTGAATGTTTTGGAAGTGTTTCGACTTTGAATCCAAGAAAAATCAGTTGCATAGTTGATGCAATTTAGAGACAAAAATTCCCCCTTTTTTCAAGCTACATTACACAAGATAACCTTCTAACTTCATCTCTTAGTGTCTCAGCTTCATTTTACTCTGTTGCTCTCTTTTCTTCTTCCCTGCAATTTTCCTTTCATAGGAAAGCTACTTAAAATGCTAAACTGCCAATTGACTATTAAAAAGGTTATGGCAATTAGTTGCAAAGTTGTTAATTGAAAATTATTTTAAAAAATATTGCAAAATTAAACAGCACAATGATAAAAAGTGTAAATTATCAAACACGTTTTAAATCATATGTTTTATGTTAAATTTTTAGGTCTTGCCATAAGTAAAATTCATTCTTTTATTTCTTTCAAAATTTCTTCTATAATATTTGGTAATCAACTTTAGATTGATTTTGTGTCATGAAGTCTATCTTTGATTGTAATCTCCTTGTTATTTTTCAGTTTCTTCAACATGTCTCTCCTTCTTTCTCTTTCTCTCTCTCTCTCTCTCTCCAATTACAATAGTATTTTTAAGTCATGGCCAAAATGTTTTAAATCCAGCGTATATTGTTCATAAAGACACACAACTGATTAGGATGTTACATCTCATATCAAAATGAAATACAACATCCATCAATGATTGTATGAAATTATTTAAGATCACAACATTCATTTCAATTAAAATCAAAATCACTTCAACCAAAAGGGAACACATGTGAAGAAAATATATTCTCACCTCTTCTATATCTTTCTATTTTTAGATAATACAATTATGATAAAATATCAGAACAGAAAAATGAATAACAAAGAGTGGATTAAATTGAAGGGCAGGTCAAGGGCATTTGATCAGTGTCCCATGCATTACCAAGTAGTATGGTATTATAATAGAAAAATGATACAATGTTTCTCCATAATTGTCCCTATTCAAGGTCAAATAGAGCTTGCAAATACATTTTAAAAAATCATTAAATATACTGAAACCTAGGATGAAGTTGGTAATGAACATGTACAGGACAAAATAGCTTGGATCAGGGCCCTGTTTCATAAAACGTGTTGTTATCAATAACAAATGCAAAAATTCTACGACAACCTAGCTTTCAGCCAATCAAATGTCAGTAGTTTATAACAGTTATTGGAACTTGTTATTGAGGTTTTATGAAACAGGGCCGTGCCTCTCAAATCATCTGGTTAATGGTTTCTGGAAATATGTTTACATGCACATGTATAATTATGCAAAAGTCTGGTATATATTCATTATTAGTTGACTATTTTGAATCATGCCTATTACAACCATGTTACTTGAAGTTTAAAGTACAAGTCCACTCCACTGAAAAGTTGAGCTGATTAGATAGACAAAAATCTAAAAAGCCCAAATATAACTTGGTTTTGGAAAATGGTGCTCAGATTTATTTTTAATAATTTTTTTTAATGAGCAAAAAACAAGTTAATGAGCGAGTCGGTTGTGACGTAGGGTCCTCACATCACAGATTCGTAATGTAACCAAATTTAATGCATACGTCTTTGTGAAGTGCCTCGATACAAACTATTTCATTCACCTGATAAGAATAATAAAACACTATTATTCTTATCAGGTGAATGAAATAGTTTGTATAGAGGCACTTCACAAAGACGAAGAAAATAGCCTATTGTCAGAATGTATACCTCTGGCACTTTCGTTGTGAGGAGCATACGTCACATCCGTACAGCAATATAAATGATTTGCTCGAAATACCCGAAACAAAAATTGCTCTTAAAAATCACCTGATTGAAGTACGCCCGTGATATTTGGCAGTTTTAACCTTTGATTTATTTACAACATGTTATAATTTTTGAAAATCGGAGTGGACTTGGGCTTTAACAGATTAAGATACATGTACATGCATTATCATTTTATACAGTAAATGAAAAAAGTAGACAAATCTAAGTTTATTTAGTTGAATAAGGATAAACTATCACACTTGTTTACTTCAGAAAAGTCTAAGGCCACTTTGCAAATGCCTTGCAGATGAATCCAAAGTTACTTTGCAAGGTCTTACCCATGCACTAGGATAAATGTATCATTAGTACTACATTATTGGGGAGAACATAATATGTTATGAATGATGCAATGATTGATTTTAATGTCATTGATTTTTTGTCTATATGTGAGGGCATGCGCAGATTAAATAGTCACTTTCAGACATCTAAAAACAGGAGCACGTACCCTGCGATTGTTTTCTCTCAGTTGACGCTGTTCATACAGTATAAAGGTTATAACATAATATAACATTTCCACCACACAAAGTAAATACACATATATATAAACACTATTGTTATAATCATTATAAAACATATGACACTGGGAAATTCTTTAGGAATGAATATGAAGAAACGTGTATCATGATGAACAGATGATAGTGATGATGATGATGATAATGATGATGTTGATGGTGATGATGATGATGGTGGTGGTGATGATGATGCTGATGCTGAGGATGATGATGATGATGATGATGATGATGATGATGATAATGATGATGAATTGATGATGATGATGATGATGAAGATGATGATGACGATACTGATGATGATAATGATGACAAGATAATGATGATGTTGATGAGAACATGATGGTAGTATAAAGACAACCATGAGCAATGAACATGATGTTGATAATTATGTTGATGATAAAAATAATAAAGAGGCGTCGTGGTCGAGTGGATACGTCGACGGACTGTCGATCTTAAGGTCCGCGGTTCGAGTCCCGCCGCGGCACTAATGTCCTTTGGCAAAACATTGATCTACATTTGCCACACTCAACCCAGGTGATGTAAATGGGTACCTGGCAGGAATTAATTCCTTGAAATGCTAGAGCGCCGCAGTGGCTGCCTTGCTAAAGCCAGGGTAATAATCGGGGCAGTGCCAGGAGCGTCACAACGTGATGGACATGTGCGCTATTTAAGAAGCCAGCATTATTATTATTATCATTTTCAAAAGGTGATGACTTTCAGAATTTCATTATGACAATATAACATTATTTGTCAGAAATGTTGATAATGATAAAAATTGGTAATGGTGATGATGATGATGACGACGTTGACAATGTGATGATGATGATGTTAATGATGATGTTCATGATGGTGATGGTAATGATGATGATGATGAAGATGATGATAATAATGATGTTAATGCTGATGTTGATGATGGTGATGGTGATGATGATGATGATAATGATGATACTGATGATGATGATGATGATGATGATGATGATGATGAAGATGATGATGAGGTTACTGATGATGATAATGATGACGATGATAATGATGTTGATGAGAACATGTTGGTAGTATAAAGACAATCATGAGCAATGAACATGATGTTGATAATTATGTTGATGATAAAAATAAAAAAGATATTTTCAGAAGATGATGACTTTCAGAATTTCATTATGACAATATAACATTATTTGTCAGAAATGTTGATAATGATAAAAATTGGTAAACTGATGAGTTTTAAGGTGAATAAACAAAAAAAGGTAATCATTTTAATCCTTTATTTTCCAAGTACAAGTAATTGTAAACACAGCTAAGCCACAGAGTTTCCTATAGTGTACTTGGAATTTTAATAAATTTCCAATAATTATGAGAACACCGTGTAAAAGATGATGATGTTGATGATAACATCAGTGCAAATGCATGATACTGATAACAATGATGATGATTATCATGATAATGAGGATGATGATTAGGTAGCTTACCAAAATGTAGTGGCACAAAAAGATGCGTCCGAAATGCAAAATGCATAATAGTGATGTTTGTTAATCAAATGTTATTTTTTTGACACATCTGAATGAAAGTTTAGCTAACATTAAACCTAACTGAGCTTACCAGCTCCATATATGATATGGTCACAATTACGCAACTCTTGTTCTTTTTGTGCCACTACCTTTACCTAGAAGCTACCTCCTGAAAACTATGATGATGAATTTGAATGATTTCCACTGCAATATTCAAAGCTACATTCATAACTGACCGTGATCTTAATATATCCCATAAGCCGCTAATTGCACATTATACATACAAAAATAAGGGAAAAATATAGTGGTTATTCTATGAGTCAGCATATACATGTAGGGAAAGACAAAACAATAATTAGCTAAACTGACTGAATAACTACTATTAGAAGAATCAACCAGGAGTTAAAGCCCCTCTAAAGTGTTGGGAGCCAAAATTTCGCCAAAATTTTGATGGCAAAATTTCACTTAAATTGTTTCATAATGTGAAAGAGGATGTCATTTAAGAAATGTGTTTGGGAAAAAATGTGTTTGGGGACAAATATTGATAAAAGAATACATAATTTGGGGTTTCTGTTGTACGCAGAAAACCAACATTTTGTATTCTTTCATCAATATTCGACTTCAAACACATTTGTTTTGAAAATCCTTTCAGAAATTTGTCTATGACATCCTCTTTCACATTATGATACAATTTACGGCAAGTGAAATTTTGCCATCAAATTCTGGGGGCTCCCAACACTTTAGAGGGGCTTTAAACCCTTGAATACTGAACTCTATTATTCCCATAGCATTATTACACAGGAACCATCCACTGAAACATGGGCGATAGATTAACATCTTCCATAAGCCATTAATTACATAACACAATAGACATGTATAATCTAATACATTATAAACGAAATTAGGATTAATCCTAAATAACTATTCTAACAATGTGAGAATCTATGAAAAAACCCCACATTAAGCTATATATTGGTTGAATAACTACTATTAGTGTGCAAATTCATACCCATTTTGTATTGAATATACATGTACATATCAACTGTGATTAAAATTTGTATTCCTTATTAAAGTATTCTCATGAATTGAAAGGGCCCATAAGAAAAGATGTATGCAAAAGGTGGATTCAAAATCTGAGGTAGCTTGATATAAAATAGCTATGTGTAGATACACCTCATGTAAAGTGTAATAATATGTTTTTTGTTTACATGTTTATTATCAAACAATTCAGCTCTTATTCTACAGGTTCAACCCCATCAAAAGTTTAAGCTTTAATTTTGTTAAGTAGAACTATAAAAAAAAAACAAGTCTCAGTCATGCAGCCTCAATCCAAAATATGGACGCAGCTTACAGCCAGCATTGCCTTCAATCTTTTTAGAAATCAGGTCATTCTATGTATTCAAAAACATAGTGTAATGGTAAAGTCAATGTGATCTGAAATGTAGCAGGGCCAAGTTAATTTATAAAGAGTTTAATGTGCCTTTTCCAATATTTGTGATATTTGATATGGTTTATATAAACTTGTGTTGAATATAATAAAAACATATAATAAAAAAAGAAAAAAATAGATTCTCACCATTTGTTCCTGTGTACCATACCATGAATGCGTTTACACATAGGTAATAGACAATACATTAGATTAACATTATATTACCAATCTACATATATGTAGAGCAACAACAATTCTGAGCAAAAGATATCAATATGCATTATCATATCAAATGTTTAGAGTATGAGGAATTCCCCTGTAACCAAGCAACTCAGTATCGAAGTAATTGAAAATGTGTGGTATCTTTTTTTAATGATGTTGATTATGTTGTGGCTTCTTGCTCTAAAAAGTCTGACACATTCAACATTAGCATCTATAACCCTTTGAATTCAGAACTTGTGCCACCATTCAAACCTTTTCATTATTTTGCAACTTGCTATCAACGTCCCTAAAATGTGAGCTTGAAGGAGAAAGCTTCTTTACCCTTCACACAGTAGTAACTAAGTCATGGACCCCGCCTTAAAATACTAGCGATAGATCCAGCTTGATCACAAGTCCTCAAATGAATCACAAACTTACAAACCAGTGTCTCTGTATTACAGAGTTGCAATTGATATCAAGTTGTGATTGATGTTAATTTATCACAAGTTTTTATAAAATGGTTAAAGCAGTTGGTTGCAAGTTACCAAAATTTGACCAACTGTGTAAAACGTTAAAGGTCACATAAGTACATGTCATATGTCACTTACATTATTTTTGTATATATTCCTTTGTATTTTATAATGTACAGTATTTTGTATTTTGCATGTATTTTTAAACTGAAATGTAAAAAAAGAAGAAGTGAAGTATGAAAGTCCTCATACTGCTCTACATCTACATACCTTTTCAAGAGCAGCCCTGGTAGCGAAGTATTTGGACCACCAGTCTAGAGAATTCTCCTCATCCTCATCCAGTTTCTTCTTACCGGTACCACCTGGTGGCCCTTCAGCATTCTCGCCCTGGTTAAACAAATATATACAAATTATTATTATTACTATTTGTTGCACTGATATATCGCGAATCGGTAAGCTTCGCGATCATCATCATCATCATCATCATCATCATCGTCATCATCATCATCACCACCATCATCGTCGTCGTCGTTGTCATCATCATCATCAAGTGCCAGGTATGTTACAGACATCCATCGGCGGTCATGGCCCTCCATTTCTGTCTATTAATATTTGCAATTCTTAAAAAGCTGGTATTGCTGATTTCATAATTTGGATAAGCTTCATGTATAATACAAAAAGTTGACTGCTATAGGTGCACACAGCCTCATCAAGAGCTAGTCAAGATCGTACGATGAATGAAAACAACATGCATCATCGCATCTATTGATATTCTTATTTCATTTTTAACAAGGAGAATTTAAGATTGGTCTATAGCATTATCGATGGCAAATAAAATCCTGGCTGACATACACAGGCACCTTCCTTGAAGCTTTAAGCACCTTGTAATGTATAAGCTTGGCTAAATAGCCATGTTAACAGTTTTTTTATAATATGCTGTGCTTTATATCTTTTGGAAAAAGAGCAATATAATTTGACTATCACTATTGCTACTATTAGCCCGTAATTGTAGTAACTTGTTGGATCCAATTTGATTATAATATTACACACATTTCCCAAGGACTCCAGCCAAGTTATCTCGGTATTCAAGAGGTTAAGATGGCACTTGAACATTCACAATTTCAATGACATTTACTTTCAATTTCACCTGGAATAGTTGAAAAATATCTTCATTTCACTCAATGATATAAATGGAATATTGACCTCTTTTGCTGCTCCCTCTGCTCCATCTTTGGTCCCTTCTCCAGGCTTTCCATCACCACCTTTCACAGATCCCTCCTTTCCTGCTTCATCCTTACCCCCCTCTCCCTCTAATGGAGGCTTCCCATCTGGTGGGATGTCTATCACTGCATCACCTTTACCATTCGGATCGAGGGGTGGATCCAGTGTGATTATCACGCTGCCAGCTTTGGAGCCTGCCTTGGATCCAGCCTTGGATCCGGCCTTGGAGCCGGCCTTAGAGACCCGGCCTGAGCCCAGGAGGTTACCATTACCATTCAGGGAACGGGGGTAGCCATTACCGGGGAGCCTGGCAGATCCATTGAGGCCACCCCTCTCTGGGCCACCTGCACCACCAGCACCTTGCAGCTCTGGAGCTGAAAATGAAGAAGATTCAACACATTTTGTATGACTTACTAGGGTAAAAAGCAGTAAATGATCTAAAGCAAATAAAATCCCATACCAATAAACATAAAGAGATTTTAAAGAACAAAGTCGTTATTTTAATTGTAAAAGAGTGTCAAAACAAAATTCATTTAGTAGCCATTGGCAAATGAAATTTATCTTTAAAAATAATTGAAATTGCCAATTGGAATGACCATCTTAAAAAGAAAATATCCACAAAATTGACCTATATCTGTACTGTACATGTAAGTGTATGATTTACTTTCTTTCTGTTCAATACTTGCTAAGGTTTTAACATTTTTCTTTTCATTCTCTCGCAACAGTCTTGAACTACATAGCCTAAAACATAGAGTGCTAGTTGTAGTAGCAATATAATGTACATTCTAACAAAATTCATCTCTAAAGAATAGATGATTTGTATACCCGGCCTACATTAATTGTACATCCTGTTCTATTTTCTTACCTTCAAGTCAAGGTTGGTCATGATCTGGTTTCTCATAACTAGATTTTGTATTTTCAACAAGTGTATTTATGTTATGAATTCATATCTTGCTTGCTTTCCTAGCTCTAGAGCATAAGTCTGCAGATTTGTATTGGATGATGCTTCTCCTACAAACTATACTCATGATTGCTTGCTATTCTACATTTTCCCCCCGTCTGAATGGACTCCTCAATGTACATGTCCATTAGCAGGATTTCTAATACAGTTAACAACTAAATTATTCATACCCTTACCAAGTTTTGCAATTTTTTTGAAAAAATGACAAAAATTGATTTGTCCAAATTTATGTTTTTTGAGAATGGGACATATTAAAGCATATATCTAAAAATGTTCATCAAAGACCCTAATTCAACCAATCCACCTTTCATTCTTGAGTTACGAAAAACACACACAAAAAAACATCAAATTAACAAGGGGTATGAATTAACAAGTTATTAACTGTATATATATATATGCACTCTTGAGCTACTAAATTTTATGGAGGTGATTCATGAATTTGACAGAATGTTTCTGCAATAAAACCTAAGGCATGTATGCATGTATTTCTAATGAATGCAATAGATCTGGAGTTTAGTGACATATGGCATGAGAAATCACCTCTTCCTTTTTAAAAATGTAAATGGTATATATTTTTTTGTAGAGCATACTTTCTGCCGTTTTTAGCAGACAATACTCACTGCCTGCTATTCTAAGCTCTGGCATCAATTGCTCTGCATTTTACTTCATGCACTATACAGATTCTTAACTTTTCTCTGGAACTTAACACTATACCTTTTTTTAAATAAAACCGTTCAATCAAAATACCTAACCTTTATCCCAAACTTAACCTATAACAAAACCGTAATCCTAGCATGTCTTTCATGAAATAAAGCCAGGGCAATTGTTGCCGGAGGAAATATTGGATCTACAGGTATGAGCATGGTATGAGAATGATTGATCAGTTACCAAGACAACCCCAAAACATGTCATACTATGAACAAAAAGTTGCCCCTACACAAACAGACAAACATCAGTGCCCCATTTCAATTTTTTTTTTATTGAGAGCATCTGCCATGATACTATAGCAAGGTTGCTCACAGAAAATCAAATTGAAAATTTTGCTTTGCATCTATTGAAAATACAATGTTTATGTTAATTTTATATTTAATTATGTTAATTCATTTGTTACATGCTAAATTGTAATATTAAAATGAAGAGGGCGTATCAACAATTGTGTAGAGCGCTCATGAAGTGGTATCTACATATTTCTGGATGTATCACATTCACAATATTCTTAAATAATAAAATATTTGCATTAAACTAATACATGTACATGTACGATGGTGTTAGAATGCTGATAAGTGGTACTTAATTATAGAATGATCAATACAGAATATTTTATTATAAATGACGATTAATAGTAGTTATCAAATTTGGTACTATTTCTTTTCCATCTCAACTCCTTATCCAGAAGGGTTTGTCAATTGGAACTCATTAACTAATATTTGGTGCATTTTGATGATGAATGTGTGGACACAGAATGAGATGCGATTTAAACCTGCCCCTTTCTCACTAATGTTTAAAACGTGATGACAAGACGTTAGGAAATGAAGTACATGCTTCACTGAAAAACAATACTAACTTGACAATGACAAACAAGGGTAGGGATGAATTTATGCCTGAATTTAACATGAATATACAAACGCACAATATGGTGAACGCAGTTTGACAAGAATCAGAAACAGATGAAGTATTGAAGAAATGAAGGAAAACTAAAAATAGTAAGGGTGAAGAAGAGAAACGAACGATGATATATTTTAAAGGTAAAGACCAGTTTTGGAAACGCCCCTCTCTCAAAAAAATGAAATGGAAGCTCTCATTACCAATCATGTGAAAGAATATGTTTTGACTAATACGTGATGACACAAATTTTGCCGGAAAGTCGGGAAACCGCCTACTAATTGATATATTTGGTAAATTATTATATCTATTGGGACCAAATAGATATCGCGCACGTGGTCGCGTAGTCCCATATACATCTTCCTGTGTACAGTGCTTGTAACTTTACCAAAACTTGGCCAAATTTCTTATCATTTTGATGATTCCAGAACCTTGCAGTACATACCAATACTTATATGCTAGATGATCAACCTTTTCTGATCGATTCCACAACGTTTCTTTCACAATGCAATCGCATGACCAGAACTGGTCTTTATCTTTAAATATAGAAAGAATGAAGTAAAATATAAAATGAGCAGATTTAGAGAAACATGAAAGGTGGGCATGAAGGATCAGAGAAAGAAAAGAAATTCATATAAAAGAACATAATATGTTTTCCATGAAGCCAGAAAGGCATTAGCTCTGTGTTAAAGCCCCTCTGCACTAGTTTGGCATATTGAGGGATTAAACCTCCCTGCGAGGTCACTGGCAGGTGGTTATCTCATCAAATCAGCTCTCAATTTACATAAGAAAACGGGCATCATGGGGGATCAACGGGTATCGCTTAGGCATTTCTGGATGTATAGAGGGCGCAAGTAGCTATAAGTAGTGCAGTGGTGCTTTAAAACATAGGAGTTAATGCCTTTCTGGCTCCAGACAACAGAAAGGTATTAGTGAACGAGCAAGGAGAGGGAGCAGTACAAAGAGTAAATTAAGAGAATCAAGGATAGAGAGAGAGAGAGAGAGAGAAAGAAAGAGAGAAAGAGAAAAAGAGAGAGAAAGAGAGAGAAAGAGAAAGAGAGAGAGAAAGAGAGAAAGAGAGAGAGAAAGAGAGAGAGAGAGAGAGAGAGAGAGAGAGAGAGAGAGAGAGAGAGAGAGAGAGAGAGAGGGGAAGAGAGAGAGAGAGAGAGAGAGGGGAAGATAAGGAAAAGGGAAAGAGAGAGAGAGAGAGAGAGAGAGTGCTAGGGGGAAATAGAAAGAGAAAAAAGAGAGAGAGTGAGAGATGTACTGTGTACCGGTATATATAGATTGACAAAGACAGAAATAGAGGAAGAAACAGAACAGTAGAGAATTAAGACAGAAAATATTAAAGGAACACATCGATACTTGTGGGCAGTATAGTATACAAAGCAAACATATAAACACAATGTTAAGGGCTATAGACATGAAAGCACACTTGAATAACATTTTCAAAAACAGATATTAGCATTTCACATGATTAGTACTGTAAATTTGTCATTACAAATGAGCTGCAACTGTTTACATTGAATGTGAGTGATGAAATATTATTTCTCTTTTCCTGCTCCACTTTGATGCGGTACTGATAAATGTGGGGATAACCTACCGTTTGCATGAGTATCTTTGGAAAACAGGCCGACACCCTTAAAACCAAAGATTTCTAAAAAGCAGACACATATACAGGATAGGAACCAGGACAGGACAGACAAGTTTACATAAAGGAAGCATTGTGCATTTAGACATTGGTACGGTCATACCACATATGTATAGTCAAGACGAAATGGACCATAACAAAGTAGGTAATAGGTTTGAATCCATCCATTACGATAAAACAAAAGACAACATTACAGTGCAGTCAATAAAAAACAAGCATTTCAAACTCTTAATACCCTAGGGAGTTCACTTATTTTCCGAAGGACTGGATATCAAAATGTTGTGTCCATAAAGAAAAAGGAATTTTAAGCAAATTATACTGGATGTATCAAGTTTATATACATCTAGATTAAAACATGTTGCAAAATAAAAGTAAGTTGTAATTTGGTAACCAGTCTACCTCCCGTTGTTCATTCATTTTGTAAAAGTCAAATCAAACAGAAAAAAAAAGAATTGAAACCTGCAATAAAAAATGCACAGGCTATCCTTAAATACATGTATGTCTTAAATATTCAAAATTGTATTTATTAAATATTCATAATGATTGATTCATGCTCAAAACAATCTACAAGCCCACTGTACATAATACAATTCCCCTGTGATCAATTTTCAATACAAGAAAATGACACATTATTAAACTTCAAACATGTAAATTGTTCTTGTTTGAACTCATCATATGAAAAGTAAAGTTGAAGTTGCGGATTATCAAAAGCCTTCCAGTCAAATAAAAAAAAAAGCAAAATTGTTTCAATTTATATGCATCTTGTGCATGCATGGTCTGACAATGTAGAGATTTTGTGATATGAATATACTGGGAGTAGCCAGATCAGGGGCACATGCCTCTGGGCAAGTGTTGCATTTCACTGCTGTGCACCCTGACCCACTTGCTGCTCCCACTCCTTATATTCTTTCTTTTTTCTTATTTTTTGTCTCTTGCCATTGTTTTGTTTTTTTGTGCTTTTTACGGCTGGTCAAATGAATAATAATGATAATAATAATAATGTAACATTAATGCACTTTGGAACAAGCCTTTTCTCTGACTGGAAGGCCCACCATACCCCACAATTACAGTTTCATACCTTTGTCATACCGACAAGAGTGATTCCAGACAGACATCAGACGGAACAAAAATATATCCCCTGATGCCAAGAGATGTTTGGTTTGGGGCAAGTCTGGAGGCATTTTGTGTGTGTGACTGTGAAATTACTACTCCTATCACTATCAAAAACCTAAAACAGGTAGATTTTACATGTTTAGACTCTCACATGACTTATAAATTCTCCTGAAATTGGATTGTAGTTGAGTCATATACTGTGTGGAGGGCTTTGTGATGATGAATGAAGAACTCACCCAATTCTTCTTCTGGCGGTTTCTCTTCTTTCTCCTTGAGTTTGTAGGACGAGAGGTTACCCACCACGTTGGTACCGACCAGGGTGAAACGTCCAAACTGGCGACAATCCACCACCCTGATGGTCAATGGAGGGCAGTAGAGGTCATTCTCTGGCAAATCCTGTGAAGGATGATGGAGGAAAATGACATTGATATTTTTTTGTTTCCAATTGAGTACAATTGAGTAGTATCCATTATAGTTTGATGCATTTTGGGTCAGCTTATTTATATTCCACTGAGATTCACACAGAGTGCAGTTTGGTGAAATTTAAATGGTCAGCTGAGATTAATGAGGATCAGTACAATTATCTTCTTCTTTGTCACTTAAATTAATTTCAGTTCTGTTCCTTAGTTCAGTTAAGTCCACTTCAATTCAGTTTGCATTCAAATTTAGTTCAGTTCTCTTTGATTAATTGGTTTATATCAGTTCATCGAAGCTCTGTTTAGTTCAGTTTTATTCAGTCTTTCAATCCAGTTCAGTTTGGGTTAGTTCACTTCAGTTCCTTTCTGTTCCGCTAAAAGAATGCTAAGGAAATTAAGCTATACATGTGAATGTATCTATCGCTACCATGCACATAGCAGTGTCATGTGAGTGCCCTGAGTGATTGTAATTTCCAGCAAGTTTTTGTCAGTCACTGGAAATTGATTTACACAAATCCTGCTGGTCCAAACATCCAGCCTCTCTCCAACCTGAACAGCAGAGTTCAAAGTTAATTTTGAACCATACATTTGGGGTTGTTTTGTAAAATTATGTCACCACATAATACCCTGTGCACATTTTCGTATGTCTAGGCAAATGTTGTAGTGTAAACTGTAAATTCCACTTCAGTGAATTTACTCTGTCATGTTACTTACCACATCAATGAACTGGACGTTGTTGGGAAAGTTGGGGTTACGCTGAGCGTTGGAGATGATACTGGAAGAAATGGTGACACCACCGACCTCTATGTCACAACGAGGTTTGTCTACGGTCATCAACTGAAGTCTCTTCAACTCTCTTACACCCCAGAACAGAATCTAAACAAAATTAATAAAAGCGATTTTAAAAAATGAAGAACAAAAAAAAAAATACATTCTTACCCTATAGTAAAAAAAAATGTATATGTATTGAACTATTGATCTTCACAATTGAACCAAATTTGAACCTCATGAAGAAAGGTAAGCTTTTTCCTTGTCCAAGACTTTTACATAAAATGTAGTAAAACATCACTTTTTTCTTCAACTGTCCACATTGATCGAGAGTTCATAACAAGAGAACATCGGGCCAAGACTGATTCAAATCCATTTCATTTCCATGTTGAATTTTAAAGGTCAACATGTAGGATATGGCAACATGATTGATGCACATGTGTATTTCCAAGTGTCCTAACAAACAAAATGGCAGAAATTCACTTGAATAGAACACAAAACATCAAAATATTATTTGAGTGTCTACGAATAAATAAATAACATCTTTTATGTTATGTACAACTATATGTCATGTGTTTGCATCTGTTACATTTTTTAATCAGCCAAACAGAGAGCTAGCATAAGTGATAATATGATTAACATTAGTTCTTATTTACCTCCACTCTGAACTTGCACAGTCTTGGCTTGATCTCTCTTGGGATATTCACTATTGGTGTCTCTTTCTTCTTCTCATCATAGGGAGGGATGGTGATGATTGGAATACCATCCGGAAGAGATTCACTGCTCTTGGTCAACTGGAATATGAAACAAAACAAAAATCAAAAGGGAACATCCTACTAAGTATGTATATGTATAATTCATGAATAGTATCATCTGTCCATAGCCAGAAGGGAAATAATTCAACGATTATGAGTTTACGATCTTCAAGCGTCAAACAGGTGAGATCTAAACACGCAGAACAACTATATAACATTCTATGCTATTCCCCTTTCTTTCCTCCCTCTGGATGTTAACTATTGGTCTCTATTTTTTTTCATCATAGGGAGGGGTGGTGATGATTGGAATGGTTGGATGGAAAACCATTTTTTCAACTTTTTGACAACATTCTAGACCATGTTTGTTGTTTTCAGCAACATTACATTATGATATGACAATGTAGCAATGAAAGATAAATATGACTGCTTCCAATTTGAAGAGCAATATGTGATCAATTTAGCCCTAAAAATAATTCCTGTCCTGAAAGGGTTCAACCCTTCTACCATATGTGTCCAACTGACTTACAGGGGCGGATGTATATATGTATATAAATACTTGAACTGGCTTGAAAGCTCTATTTTCCTTCAATAAATCACGAACACGGAAGAACCATGACATGACCTTCCAGATGCACCAAGCCAGAAGCCACACAGACAAGTTTGCATTTGCCCATTGCTCTATCCCAGAATGGAACAACCTTCCAGCAAATGTAGGGCAAGCTGACAGCTAGTCCAGAGAACTTTCAGGGTCTTGAGGAGGCGCGATAGCTCAGTTGGTAGAGCAGTGGTCTCGTAATCCGGCGACCCGGGTTCGAAACCAAGTCGATGCGCTAGACCCCTTTGGTAAGGCATTAATCCTCTACAAGGTCCCTCGGAGAGGACCTTAAGACGTCGGTCCTCTGGTTGCTTACTAACAAGCATTTATGCTTTCTTAGCAGTCAGGTAAAATAACCACTACCACTACTACTACTACTTCTGAGGCTTCTAATGTCCTTATCCAACTAAAAAATCTCACATCTTCCTCAGGCCACTTGTAATCTTTAGTGATCTTCTTCGGGATAGGCCACATAGCCATTTGAAGATTACCAGAAGAAGAAAAAGAAGAACTATTACCTGAATCATCTCCACCGCAGCGAGCAGCTGTCCACCTTGGCTCTGTCCCCTATAGATATCATGCCACTGTAGCATTGGAGGGAATAGTGGCTTCTCATAGAGGTCATCAAGCATGTTGACGATCGGTCTGATCAGGGTTCGACCGATGAATTCACAGCCCGTCTACAAGAGTTGAAGACAGTCCCATAAAATACCATCAGAATCAGAAAATATTATCAATTAGTATTGTGGCCTAAGATCTTACCTTCTCAAAGTTAAATCATGTATAAAATGGAAATAAATCTGTTTTTGTATACGTTTTTTATTTATTATTTTTTTCTCCTGGCATACATATATGTACCTTTAACGAATGGTTGCACTGGTCTACAAAATGTGTGATCGAGGTATATAAAGCCAATTTTTAATGATGTAGTCCTATATGCATTCTACAAATGAACTAACAGATTGAGAATATTGATTCCTTGGCAGAATGTTCTAATAGCACTTGTAATGAAATTTAAAGAAAAAAATATTGCATTTTCCATGACTTTACCTTTAACTAAAATCTATTTTCACTTCTACACTAAACATTTGGATAAATGATCTATTCAATTATTTCAAACAAGACTATTTCGACCCTGCATTCTCTTATATCTATAAACGATCACTCGTTTAATTTATTCATAGAATTAAAAAAAAAAAGTGGAATGCAATTTAGAAGAAAAAAACCTGATATGTGAATAATATTTGTATAGAATAGAAAATAAACAGAGAGCTTTCCATGCAAGAAAACATACCTACATTGCTGATTTGCTCTTTTGAGAAATAATTTTAAAAAGGAATTTTTTCTTTGACAAAAGGACACTAATCTGCATGCGTACCCATGCACTTACAACCTGTTCATGATAAAAAGCAAGTGCAAATTATATAGAGACATTTTCTGCCCTATTTTAAGAAAAGTCTAGAAATTTAACTTTCGTATTTGCAAGAAATTAGATTACCAAACATGAGCAGGAAATTTATCTCGACATATTGGTATTAAACCTGATATCAGTTAACATGTATTGGTGCTCCTTTATCACAGCAATGACACATAGAAGGGGTGATAATTGCCCCCAATCATCAAATCACAACACTGCAAACAAAAATAAATCTTTATGTCACATTCACACACTCTCTCGCTCACACATCAACATCATTCACATTCAATTAACACATGTCTAAAGTAACTCAGTAAGTGATTAGCTACATATTAATTGCAGTAATTAATAAATGCTAACTAAAGTACAAAGTTATTGAGCATAGGATACTAGTGCTATCACACTTGCATGGTGAAATCAAACATTTTCAAGTGAATATTAAAGGGGGGGGGGTAATTAATTCGTGTAAATCTGTCTCAAAATGTTATAATAAACACAATGGATGGTTTTAAAACTCAACGATTGTCATTCCTTTATTAAAAAAGAAAACTTCTTCTCTACAGTTTTCCTTGCTTTCTACAGACATTTTGACAAACATACAAAACAGTTGCCTATTTTAATGATTACCTTTAATATCAAAACTATTATGATAAGGCTAAAGTTTATAAATACCTTAATTATCTTCAGTATAGTTCACATGAATTGTGCAATCATAATATATATATTTTGTAAGTACTGTAATTAGGATGAATTTTTGAAGATCACAGTAATTAACTTATTGGTGCCTAAAAAAGTGTGGTACATGTAAATGTGTATTCTATTATCAATATTTGTCATTGTTATTCAAGTAAACAAACAAACAAAGAAACACAAAGACATATGATACTCGTACCTGAATCTTTAAGCCGGAAATCGTCAGAAACGAGGTAGACCAATTTAGAAGAGGGTTTACATTTTGAATGATGAGAAGACAATAGAACAATCACAATTTATATCTTAAAGTGCATCATGTTTTGCTATGTTTGTATAAAAGAATTATACTTCCTACAAGGCTAATATAATGATCTAGATGTACGAAGGTGAGATAATGTATGTAAATTATGGTAAATAAAGGTTTACCTCTCTCCAAATGAGTTTGCCTATGATTTGTAGAATATGATGAAAAGAATAGTACTCTAGACAGTGAAAATGCAAATTTGAAAGTATGTTGATTCAAAGAACTGGAATATATATATGTACAGATAAATCTGCATAAGTAGAAGTGTCACAAGTCAAATTTTCCCAAAGTTGAATCAATTCTGTGGACCAAACTTTGAAAAATATGTCTTAATATCTATACTTCCCAACTCAAATTTTATGGAAAGTGAACTATTTTTTGCGGTTCCAACAGATTCGACTTATGCAGAATTAACTGTAATTTTGCAGGTATATTATCTACCACGGCGGGGTGCTGCGAAATGAATTGGAAATATACTTTCAAAGAATACATGCAAGCTTTTGATCATGACTTTATGTCTGAGTTTGGTTTTTAAAAGTAATGTAAAAATTTTCAGAATGTGGAAATAAAATGGCCAAAGCTGGATGGTCGTAGTGAACAACCTTCTAAAAAACTGTAAGAGAATTGTCAATGGAGGGAGATTGCAGGGCATTATGATTTAGAATACCTGCAGCAGCAGTTTGTAAAAGATGATGAAAAAAGAAGAGATAGACATGTATCTTCAGACTATGTAAATGCAATGGAGAGGAAAAGGCAAATTTTGAAAATAGCAATATAAAGTATGGAAATATTGTCTATGCGCAATGACTAGTAAGCTTCTATGGATTTTCTAATTTCTGAAAATGAATAATAGTTTTCCTTTCTCTATTTCTCTATTTACAAAAATGTAATGGTACAATTCTAATTTGTTAATGAGGGGCGCCCTGTCTAGAGAATAGCACTATCTGAAACACACTTCTTGTACACAGACGGCTAGCAGCAACAAAATCATTTGACATGTGAAAATAGATGAGAAATTAAACTGTTTTTAAACTTTATCAAATGCATGATCACCATCATCATGACCCTCAATATCATCAGTAGCAGCAGCAGGAGCAGTGGTATCACCTTCATCATCATCAACATCATCATCATCATCATCATCATCATTATCATCTCCATCACCATCATCATCATCCTCAATATCATCAGCAGCAGCAGCAGGAGCAGTAGTATCACCATCATTATCATCATCACCTTCATCATTAAAATCATCATCATCGTCATAATCATCATCATCACCATCATCATCATTATCATCATCATTTAATTAATTTTGATAATCTCCATTACAAATTGATTTCTATCACTATTGATCCATAGAACATTTTGTAGCCATTATGGATAGAATTACCGGTAGTCTAAATTCTGAATGGTGTACATGCGCATGAATTACACATACAGCCAACAAAAACAAAACAAATAAAGGGACTTGTTATCCTGAAACATGGAAATTTCCCTTATAAAAGAAAATACCTTTCATGAAAGCTTGGATGAATCTGCTTTTGCTCGCTAAAATGGAAACTCCAATATTTTCCCACAGTACACCTGTACTAACATATGCCAGAATGTAATATATATATATCTATATATATGCTCTTCAAATGAACGAATATATCATACAGCAAAATTGAATATATTTGAGGAAGAACTATGACTTGCATTTGATCATATTGCAACTTTGGAGGTTTGTTTTTTATTTATAAATCAGTAAAAAGAAATTGCATATATAATGCAGGGATTATAATTTTGCAAATTGTGCATGAGTGATTTTTAGCCATCCAAATACTTCAAAATTTTGTGCAACATGCCAAAAGAAGTGATATTAAGTTGGATACAAGTAAAATATAAGTAACCACGCAGTGAAAATATTCCCAAGAACAATTTTTCATTACCCTTGCGTATAAGTTTTCCATGCATTTTGGTGAGGAAAAAAATGGAATCTTACAAATTTTGTAGAAAACAACATTCTTCTAAAAATTGCATTTCTAGGTATTTTGACAATTTCTCACTAGTACTATTTATAATTATTACAAATAAATTGAAATGTATGACTGTTACAGTTTTAGAACTGATGAGCAATAAACGATATTTCACTTTAATACCAAACAAAATATTTTTGAAATACTTCTTACAAATGTGAATACCATATGTGTAATCTATATCTTGAAACAAATTGTGTGAGATTCCATTTTTACCAATGGATAAATGTATGAACTGAAAATTTTCTTCATTTTTTGACTGTGGGATATGTTGAAATAACATGACATATGAATTCAGAAGAGGGCAGGAATAAGAGAGCAAAAGTATGTAAAGATATAGAAAAAAAAAAAAATTAAAACAAATGTGCTTGCACAGCATATAGCGAGTCAGTGGTGGATCCAGGGGGGACCGGGCCCTTCCCTAGAAAAAACCTGGTAAAAACCCTTTTGTAAAAAAAGAAGATGGGCCCCTCTAGCACTCAAGGGGTGATGGTTAAAAAAAAAATTCAATTTTTAGAGGCAAAAAAAAAAAAATTTGTGCTCTTAACCCCCTTAGCAAAAAATCGACCATCATCATTTACAAAAATGCAGCGGTTTTGCCGCATCATATGTGAATGAGCTTCAACTTAGTGTACGCTATAGTTATATTTTTCAATAGTCTGAAATGTCACTTTTATTTTATTTTCATTGTTTGCATAAACTGTTATTGTATGCAATCGATCCCCATTATCATCATCATTACCATCATCACCATAATCATTAATCATCGTCATGATTCATGGATTATCATCAACATCATCTTGGTTTATCAACAGTACCATGACTGCTACTTTTTTCATACACTAAATTATTGAAGAAATGTAGTTTTGAAGAAAAAAATTATTTGCTCCCTTACTAAATTCTATATTACTTTGCAACATGCAGTATTGCTTTTTAACTCTACTATGTATATTTCAAAATGCATGAAATACTCAAAAATGATATAGACTTCTACATGAGCCAGGACAGAAATAGACGGAGAGAGAGAGAGAGAGAGAGAGGGGGGGTTGATGTATACAAGTACAACTACAAAGAAACTACAAATAGATGTTAATAAAGTATACATGTGCATTCTCCTTTACAAAAACACTGCTTCTACCCCATTTGTAAAATGGAATCTCCCTATTGATATACTTGCATACACATTCATTTATACAATTCTTCTTAAAAATCAAGCGATGAAATGTTTCAGAGCATTTTGTATATAATCGCCAATTCAAGGATGTCTTGCATACACATAAACTAGTACATGTAAATTTCTTATACTAATGGAACAACAGTGCTGAATATAGCAATTAAGCTTTCGCAAAGCATGATTTTTTTTTCCCACTACAAACTATGCCTTGTCCTTCGATAGTTTGACAGCTGTTGCAGTAAGAGGAGATTCCATTCTCTATTTCTAGGTTTTTATTGTATTTCGAGGGAGCAGAATCAATATATTCACTAGCAGCTACATGCACATGCATGCATCGATTCTTACCCTTTGCTGAGCACAGGACGACAATACAATGAGACAATGAGACGCAGACCAGAAAAACACAAAGGAACACAGACAGACAAACAGACAGAAATAAGAAGTGAAACGTACATACAAAATACAACAGTTTCCGCATAACATGAATTTGAACACAGAGTAACTTCACAATGAGAAGCGCACAGATGTCTAAGTTATGTGTTCAAACAAAAAATAAGAACTAACTACACATATTCATGAGATGTGAATGGTACATAAAATGGGATACATAATCAAAAGGCATAATATTGTGTGTGGTGCATGACTGATGTCTGCCTGAAATGAGACCATCAAGATAAATGAAATTTTTTCATGATGATGAAAATATTTTCTCTTGATGATGCTGGCATGATACATAAGTCTATGATATATTTGCATATGACAATATATATATCTACCGGTACATGTAAATATGACTGTACATTGTACACATAGTATCAAAGCAGAAGAGAATCGGACCTCCATGTACATATACAGTGAATATTCTCAAAAGCCATGACTACAGGCGCGTTCAGATATGATGTGGTAAACCATAAAAAACAAAAACAATTAGTTTAAAACGTGTAAATGAACGGTAACTGCGCACAACAAAGGACTTGCGCGTATTGACTGAGCTATGTGTTTAATATCAGATACAGATAAGTGAAGCGTATTACTCTTATGTCATCATAAAAATTATTGTCTCGGTTCACCACTGCATATCTGACCAAGGCTTATCATTAAAGTGAATGCCGTGACAAACCCAAACAAACGCGGTGAAAGCCAACAGCGTATGTTCATGACTAAAATGCAGAGCTCTGAATTCAAAAATTACCAGTTTTGTTCCATCTGTTATCTGTTATTAAAGTCGAAATTCATAATATTTCAGTGGCATTTCATCACTGACATCTGGCAGTGGAAAATCATCTAAACCATCTAATCTACTGCAATTTTTGTGTAAAATTATTGAGCATGACTGAAAGTTTGGGGAAAACAATGTTCAGATGTCAACATCATGAACAATTTGCAAAAATCAAATTTGCATACATGTAAAATACAGATCAAAATAACCAAGTAACTTTACTATATGCATGTAGTATGCATGTAGTTTGCAGTAGAATCGATGGCTTGTATTTAGCAAATGTGCTATGAACTAAAAAGAAATAATAATAACTGGGTGAATGTAGCACCTATCATTAAAAAGACCTTTAAGAATAATCTTCATTGGCTGATGCTTGTAACGTGCAATTGAACATGAGCCTCTTGCATAAAAAGTTGCAATTACCACACCTCCAAATATTACTGCATGTCCCAAATGTGCAGTCCCGATTGGTTAAAAATCCAGTTATGCTTTCAATATATGAAATTGCATTTAACCCTTCACTGGCTTCAGTTGATTAATTAATAGTGGATTGCTACAACTGACTTTTGGCACACATACACTATGTATGTCCATATACCACAAACAATGTGGCAAATTAGGGTTTTGATCGATAGCGAATAAAAAAGGTCTAAAGAACTTTTTATACAGAGGGCTCTATGAATCAACATGTAATTACATGTGCAAAGGGGAATTTCATATGTGAAATGACATAAGAATGAAGATCTACATGTACATGTTTGAAACACAAGGATCATACTCACCCCAATGTCAACATCAAAGAACTCAATACAGATGATGGGTGGTTCCTCCTTCATGTTCGTCCTGTTGCCATAAACAACAAACCTCTCAAAGAGGAGGACCTCATCCCAGGTCGGGCTTAGCGTCTCTTGGATAACCTGATCAATAAGGACACAAAAGACACATTCATCGTAAGAGAGTAGGGGTAACCCCGGTGTAGCGGTACACCTGCACGTCTCAATTAGGGCTGGTAGGAGAGAACGGAGGGTTACAGTCATTCAGTTTGTTTTTCCACTCCCAAGCACAGGCGACTCCAAAACCCATTGTGATGGGAAAAGGGTGGTCCAGAGATTAAGTGCACAGGAATGATAGAATTCAGATTTCAAATGGGGAATACTACCGCAAACAATTATAGTCAATGGGGAAATTTCACTCAAAAAGTATTGTGCTCTGTATGTTTTTTGCTTTTTCATACTAGTGAAGTATATGTAATCACAATATCAGCTTTGTATATTACTACAGTATTAAGTAAAGAGTGCAATTTTAAATCCCATGTACACATACACTAGCTATGTATTCACTTGTACCCTTCCGCCAGACACGAAAATGATTTGTTGCTATGTTGGGCAAGATCTGAAATGGCCATGTGTGAAATGCCACTCAGGGTGTACTTAGAATGTACCTGAACTGTCCTGCAATCATAGCTCTTGCTATGTTGGGCCTATAAGAAGCAAAATCTGAAAATTATATGTAAAACTTCAAGGGAACCAAGTGCAAAGTGTCTCCATTAGGACAGGGGTATTTAGTGAACTGAGAAGGGGAAAGTTACCAGTAGCCATTAATGTTGTATTTTGTAAAACTTATAATAGACATAGAATACAATGTATACTCTCATCAGAACAAACCTGACAATGTTGAGATATTCAGTCTTGTATCAGGGCAACAAAATGGTAGGAGATACGATTGTTTGGTAGTGATACATGTATGATATAACTTATTTATAAAAAATTCTCTATCCTTTCAATACAAACAAAGAAATGTTGACACATCTCATGTTCTGGTCCTTCTGCCAGGCATCTGATGAAATTTTCCTTGGATAATAAACTAACCCTTGTCTGTTTGACCTCATCCCGAAGCACGACCCTAGCAAAGGGGTCAGAGAGACCGGAAGAGTCAGACCCAATGAGGCTCCTTGCCTGGTAGATGTGGCATCGTAGCTGGAAGACCAGTTTCTCTGTGAGAGGAAATACAGTATGTAAGAAGTAGATGTACATTGTAATACATGTAGCGAATAGAGGAGGGAGGTTAGCTTGGGAAGATCTTCAGTGGATCTTGTACATGGAGAATTTGCACTGGTGGCAGAGACCACATGTAAAGAATTAATATAATAGAAGCACAGGCCGCTTAACTTAAAACTTAAAAACTTGTGGACTTTGACTGCTTTTTAAAAACCTGTGTCACTCCTACCAGTCCTTTAAAATCCTGTAATGAATCTTTGTGTGCAATATATATATATATATGTATCTGTATTTTTTATGCCTCCGCTACAACGTAGCCGGAGGCATTATGTTTTCTGGTTGTCCGTCCGTCCGTACGTACGTGCGCACGTCGTCCGCACGACGTCCCGCTCGTGATCGCGTTATCTCAAGAACCAATTGATGGATTACCGCCAAACTCGGGTCATGTATGTATCTTGCAGAGCTAATGAAGTGATTAGATTTTGGGGTCACGAGGTCCAAGGTCAAAGGTCACAAGGCTCATTATGTATGCAAAAATAGCTCGTGATCGCGTTATCTCAAGAACCGATTGATGGATTACCGCCAAACTTGGGTCATGGATGTATCTTGCAGAGCTAATGAACTGATTAGATTTTGGGGTCACGAGGTCAAAGGTCAAAGGTCACAGGGCTCATTGTGTATGCAAAAATAGCTTGTGATCGCGTTATCTCAAGAACCGATTGATGGATTACCGCCAAACTTGGGTCATGTATGTATCTTGCAGAGCTAATGAACTGATTAGATTTTGGGGTCACGAGGTCAAAGGTCACAGGGCTCATTATGTATGCAAAAATAGCTCGTGATCGTGTTATCTCAAGAACCGATTGATGGATTACCGCCAAACTTGGGTTATGTATGTATCTTGCAGAGCTAATGAACTGGTTAGATTTTGGGGTCACGAGGTCAAAGGTCACAGGGCTCGTTATGTATGCAAAATAGCTTGTGATCACATTATCTCAAGAACCGATTGATGGATTACCGCCAAACTTGGGTCATGTATGTATCTTGCAGAGCCAATGAACTGATTAGATTTGGGGTCACGAGGTCAAAGGTCACAGGGCTCATTATGTATCCTAAAATAGCTCGTGATCGCGTTATCATTAGAACCAACAGATGGATTACAATCAAACTTGAATTTTAAAAATTGCTTCCATTTTGGTTTGTAAAATTGCTCTATGGCGGAGGCATCATCGACTGCGCGCAGTTGAAGTTCCATCTAGTTTTTACAGAGATGGGATGCTGTCCCTTTGATATATTTTGAATACATAAGGTATTACAGTGGTTGTAAAATTGTTATGCAAACTATTTCAGCAGAAAAAAGCTCTGAAAAGTGTGAGAAGTATTGGCTTCTAAATAGCAATACTGAATGGAGATATTGGATGATGAAAAGTTGATAAAAACTGCACAGCAAGCCAGCAATGTAAATGTATGCACATAAATGCTGGAAGTGTTGAATACGACGTATCCATGTATTTCTTTCTGTCTTTACTCCTGAGAAAAACATAAGGGCTAGAATGGATCTGGAGAAGTTTAGTTGGGTATAGGCATTTGTCTTACCTCTATAGAAGACGAGAGGAGGGGGTAGTTTGGTAGGCTTGACTGCAGCCTTGAGTTCTGGGTCCATGTGGTAGCCACTAGGTAGTCCCTTCAGCATGTCCTTACGATGCTTGTTGAGACCTAGCCATAGGAAGACATCCAGTTTGGCCTGCACCGTCCAGCCTCCTGAACCAGTCCCCTTCTTGCCAGGGAGCTGCATGTGCGATGACAAATTGGCAACATATGACATGTTTTAGAACATTGTTTGCTCATGTGTTTTTTGTATCAATTAGCATTCAGTTTTATGACCAACAGGCCACATGTAATGCTCTGCATTTTACAACAATCGCCCCATATGGAAAAGTTATTATCTTACATTTACCTCACCCGAAGACTCTCTGAGAGATTAGGGGGTATTTTTTGATAGGACCACAAGTTTGCTGTGTACGAGACTTGTGCACCCATTAATGGTATTTCCATCAAATCTGGCGTCAGCGAATTAAGACCTACGGCACATGGAAACTGCCTACCATCTCCATTCAACACACTTCCCTACATTTTGCCCTAATGTAGTACTCCTTACCTTCAAGAAGAGAGTTTGCATGGTGCCACACAGATCTCCTTTCTCTTCCTCCACCATAGAATACATGACCTTCCTGGCTTTGATCTTGGTGTAAGCCACTCTCTTACCATTACTGATCATCCAAACAAACAGATCTGGAAGACTGTTCTGGGGCTATTAGAAGAAACAGTAAAAGGAGAATACAATACAATACATATATATTTTTATTAATAATTCTTTATCTTATATCATAATAACAGTGATAGTAATATAGTATATTCATAAAGTATCACATGAATACTTCAATGCACTATAAAATGCTTTTACTACCAATGGTCACTGGATTTCCAGCCCACGCAAAAGTGTGCATCATCATACTCCGTAGGGATTATTCCTATTTCGCATGCATTCACATGCATGCTTGTAGGGCAACCTCAAACATTGTCACATACTTACATGTAGGTTATGGGTTTCATGGATACAGTTATTAGGGATAGCCTTTATATATACTATATAGAGTATATCAGGCTTAAATCCTTACCAAGCCATTCCCAGCAAATCAAAATAATGTTTACCTGTGGCAATGATAGGTGCATGTATTGTAAATCATAAATTTAATCAAACATAATTAAAGTAAAAATTGATAATGAAATAAAGAATGGAAGTAATTTCTAACTCTTGAAGATGCATCTATGATCATTGTTCATAAACGTAATGAAGCATTAGAGAGAACCCACCTCATCAGCAAGGAACCTGAGACGATGCAAGAAGCCCCTGACGGCCTTGAGTTTCTCCTTGATGGCTCTCTGGGTCCATCGTCTACCTTTCAACAAATCCTTGGTCTTCCTGTTAATTTCCTCCTGAAATACAAAGAGAAATATCCATGAAAGGACAACATTTTTGACTCCTCATACATGCCATCACTATATCTGTGCTAAATGCTGACACAACACACCACACGCTGTAAATACATTTACAAAGCTATTCACATGATGGCAAACGGTCTTTTCAAAAAGTGCATGATTTCGTCTAGAGCATCTAGTTATCTTGAACTAGCAGTTACAATCACAAGAATACTGCATTAGCGCGGCAGAGTCAAAACAGAACATGAATAACACTGTGGTGAAAGTAAAACAAAAACAATTCTGGAAAACTAGTAAGCATACACATGTTCTATCTTAGAGATGATCACCAATCAAAACAAGGATGCGCAGTGTTACTGATCACTCCATTCACACAAGGATAATGGGGGGAAAATAGTGTGGTTATCAGTTTACTGAATAGCTAGCATGACTGAGAACACATGAACTACATGAGAAATGATCACTATCTACTTGAACGAAACAGGCAAATTCTTGAACGTGTTACGGGTCACTCCATTTGTGCAGGGATTCATACATTTACCTGTATTGGCTGCTATTGCCTTAAATGAAAACAGTGTCATTCTTATTGTTTCATGGCACATTTTTTTCAGAATTTTACTGGCATAACACACCTCAAAATGTGCAACATGACATTTGATGAGTTATCTTGTGTTATGAAATGTAGAGATTCCACAACAAATAGATTGTTGAAATCCCATTGTGTTATGAATTAGTACTTCACAATAGCAAATTAAACAAACATGACACAAAAAGCAAAGACTGATTGTCAGTTCTCCTGTGCTACTCCCACACACAAGAATGATAATTCTAACACATAAGAAAGGATAACATGCCTGTCTGGTGATGAAGTTGTCATCCAAATCGAAATCCTGACAAAACCAGTGAGTGCATGCATGAATAAAGATTGGATAGGCACGAGATGAATGTAATATAATGAGAAGGAATTAAATATTCTTATGATGTTATTTCTCTCCCATGTCACCAAATAGTTTCGCTTGGAAATGTTACTTTTAATTTCTTTGAAGTAATTACGTAAAAGTTCTTTTGAAAATATAGAAAAGAAGTAAATGCACTAATGGAATGTAGTTGTTACTTCCTCTATTGCATCACCTTAATTCATGATTGTTTTTCTTCACAAATTATGAACGTAAGTAGATCAAGATGATTTTAAGATACAAAAACAGGACAAACTGCATTCAATCCTATCCACAGGACTGGTTTATGGAGGTTTAATACCTTATCCAAGGGCATTAGAGCACTACTTGCAAGTTCATATAATCTTGTTGACTACCAAATTCTCTCATGTCAGTTTAATACAGGAACCATTCGTTTCCAATAGGAATGGGTTTAAAGCTATCCCATGGATAAAATCATTTAATTTCACAATTGCATTTACAATTTACGTGCATTGATGCAAAATCAGTTATGGACAGCAAAAAAACATGAGAATCGAACATCCAGCGATAAAAATATTTGTTAACAAAGTAAACTATGTTTATAATTTCAGGCATCCTGGTCAATTTAGCGACAAGGACATTGATTACAAAGAAGACAAACAAAGCAATTTTTCTTTCTAGGACACTGTGACAATCTTTTAGCATGAAACTTCCCAAGTATTATTTTTTAGCTTCCCAAGATGGATAACTGCACAATTCCACCACCTTAAGTCTTTCTCGAGATGAACAAGAATTAGTGCCTCTAATCCTACTGCAACTCTCACATACTAAATCAATAGTTCTGAAAATTTTAAAATGAAAGAAAATGAATATTGTAGATTCATTCATGGTTAATACTGCAAAATCACAATCTACCTTTAATAAAAAGGAAATAATAAGATAACAGAGAAAGAAAATATGACTTTTGCAAGGTAAAACAAAAAGCCACAAAAACAAAAGATAATCCAACAACCCACTTACTGAGCAACCTTCCACAGAGATAGTCACACTCACGGTTTCAAATTCCACTAAAACATGCATTCTTACCAAGTATCAAGAAGGCCAATTTCTATGTCCAATAAAGACTGCATAGATCTAGCCAGCTAGTTATAGGCAACCAATGAAAGACTACATGGATAGCATGCAGATACATGGAACATATTGAACATTTCAGTTAGGCATGAGAGTGTTTAAGTTAACAACATAGTTATTAAAGGGCAAGTCCACTCCAAAAATAACTTACTTTCAATAAAAGCAGAAAAATCAGACAAACCAATCAAAACAAGTTTGAGCAAAATCGGATAAGAAAGTTATGAATTTTTGAAAAAGTATGTAAAACTATGGAACAATGAGAATCACAACACAAATTGCCAAGATGGTTATCAGTTTGTGACGTCATGTCCTCACAACTTATCAATTGCTTTATATAGTTTAATCCCATTAATTTCCTTTTATCCCCAAAACTTGATTTCCCATGCCTTTGCCCAGGTTATATGATTTGTATCATATTGCGTGCATGACATTTCCCAAAAGCTTTTATGAATTTTGAAGAATTGATACTATTTTCTGAATATTGTATTTCATAATTATTGATTTTTATATAAATAGTTTATCAAAATTCAATTTTTCATGATTTAACTGGACAAAATTACTCTTTATTTGTGCATCCACACAAAAACATATTACTAACAATCTAACTTGGATGCTGGTGTGAAGAAATAAGATTCTTAGGGTGAAAATAGGAAATTTATATTATCAATATAAAGAAAATAATTAGTGGATAGTGAGGACCATACGTCACAGACTCATGAGTGAGTTGCCAATTTGTGTAGTGATTTTCAAAGTTTTTCATGTCATTAAAAATTCATAACTTTCTTATTAGTTATCCGATTTTGCTGAAACTTTTTTTGATTAGTTTGTCTGTTTTTTCTGGTTCTATTGAAAGTAAGTTATTTTTGGAGTGGACTTGGGCTTTAATATCCCTTGTAAATTTGATATTCTCTTGTGTTTTTTGTACGTCCAGAATGAAAGGTTGGCTGGTTGAAATAGGGCCTTTGTTGGATACTTTTAGATGTAAGCTTTAATATGTCATATTCTCCAAAAACATAAATCGCGACAAATCAATTTTTTCACATAATTTTTTCACTTAAAAAATTACAAAACTTGGTAAAGGTATGAATGATTGAGCTGTTAACTGTACATTAGGACTTGGGTATAATAGGGACTTTTAGATTTACACGACGAGAACGTGGACAGCCACGTGTGATATCCTTTTAAGGCAATGTGACGTCCTGTTAAGGCACTGCCAGTGCCTTAAAAGGACATCACATTGCCTTAAAAGGATGTCCACGTCGCAGTCCATGTTCTCGTCGTGCAAATCTAAAAGTCCCTAATACCCTCTGGATGCATGTTATTGAACAATGCAAAGTCTCTTTCCAAAACAATTTTGTATAAATCTTTGGCAGGTACCAAGGCAAGGGTTGAGTAGGAATATCTGCATGCATCATAAGGTAGCTCAACAGATGCAGAAACACGTAAAACCATGGCTTTTTAAAACAAAGTTCCTTTCTTAAAAAGACAAACAGTTCTGTGTGCTACTACATTTTGTTACATTATCCAAGCTAGCATGGTTACCTGTGTACAAGTGAACAGGATCAATACTATTTTCCAATGAACATAGACAGTAGTAATGTACTTGTGGCAAACAGTTTTGGAATATAAACCCCAAATAATAATGTAAATTGAGTAATATGGCATGTCAATGTAATACTGTTTTGAATGGACCAATAGTCATTTGAGAATCTCACAAATAGATCCAAAAGAGCTTTTGTTTTCCTTCTACAAGTAAGAAAATTTATCAGAATAAAAATAAAATTATCAGTGATTTTTCACAACTATCTAATCTTCAAACAGTAAAAACCTTTCATTTACTTGTACTTCTGTTTAATTTTTGATACATTGTGACTAAGGTTAACATATTCTAAATAGTTGCAAACATATTTTATCTAGCAAAATTGACCTCGATATCATCTGACCTAAAGCACACCCATAACCATTTCATCTCTACCGAGTCTGATAGAAACAGAGCAGGCAGCGTAAGGGTATACCTGATTGAAAAGGTCCATAGAACGAGGTTTGCCCTTCCTAGGGGATTGCCTCACAGGGGACTGGGCTGGGGATGCACCCCTAAAGGAGGACCTTTCTGCGCCCCCTTCCCTGAATGTTCCATGCCCTCTCTTGAGGTTGTTAGGTTCATCCCCCAGCACCTCCTGGGCATCCATCATCAAGGCTTTCTATTTTTTTCACCCCGCCAAAGCGCAATTTTAACACCATTGGTAGTGTACAGGTGTTTGATATTATTCCCACATAATGATTCATTTTGTCACCCCATATGGGACCAAGAATATTTCAATAACATAGTTTGTATAATTGGAAATGAGTGATTGTTAAATTTGTATATATTTTTCAATTATGGATTCAGGCATCAAATGAAACATATGTTACATCCATGAATAATTTATCATACACAACATGAAGGATTAGCAAAACATTGACATTGTTTTTTAAATGTTTACATTAGGACCCACATGTTAACATAAGGCAAGTTTATATCAAAGCAAAAGGAAATATATATGTGATATATTTCAAGTTCATCAAGTCCAGCATTGATAAAAATATTTTCCATAAGTTAGTAAAAGTTACATCATGCACAGCAGAGCAAGCAAACAAGCACAGACATTTGTCAATTTAAATCCTCAGCACAAAGGAGTCATTAGCAAAGTTAATGACAAATGATTAATTATGTAAGACAAGTGGCAATTACAAAACAGATAAAACCACGGCAGCATGTAATGTGCAGGCAAAAGAATGATAAAAGAAATAAACCCGATAAATAATCAAAGCATTTATAAACGTTAATTTGTTTCCAGTCCACAGCCAATGAGAGCATTCAAAATTTGGGGAAAAGTTGTAAATACATTCGTTAGAATTAGTATCCAATTGTAATGTATTGTAATGATACACAAGTATAATGATTTCCAGTACATGTACCTATGATAATTCATATGCACATGGAACATTGAATGACTATAAGATGCTAATGATATCCAAGGAAGAGATTGCATAAGCACAAATTGATTAATGATAACAAAAAATAAGTAAGAATAATATTTGGGTTGATAAATGAAGTATGAAATTTGTAAAACTTCTTAAAGAAAATGGATAGACAGAGTGGCGGACACCTCGTGAACTCAATTTCATTTGATTCTTGAATATCCTCACAAATATACAAGCAAACAAACAAGTATGTGCCTAAGCACCAGCATGTAAATTGAATGAGAATATATGAAATGTGGTTTTAAGGAATATGGTGAGTGAAGTTTAGTGGCATTTGGTAAAGTGAAGCAGATGGCTCTCAATCAAAACACTTAGAAGGATAGTTGTTTGAGAAAATTATTGGGTCACTGAACATGTCTTTGGACAAATCATTATTGATGAGATTGAGAATAGTAAGTGTATTACAAACCATTTCAGTAAGCAGCCATTTATGTCTTTCTCTGTCCAGCTTGGTCTTGCCTGCATTAGCCCCTCCACCGGTGCCCTTTGTCAGCTTGGAGAATTGTCTGCAAATAATAATATTAAAAAATGTATATTTATCTGACCTGGGGGATGTTTCACAAAGACTAAGATCGACTTTAAGTTGGACTTAAGTATAACAGGCCGTTCGTGCCATTGTTTTCTCTCATCATTTACTGTCATTGGTCTCTCACGGAACGTACAAATCATGGTAAAAAATCTACAAAACTTACATTTTTTGATAATTCATTATTGAAGGAAACTAGATGGAACTTCAACTGCGCGCAGTCGATGATGCCTCCGCCATAGAGCAATTTTACAAACCAAAATGGAAGCAATTTTTAAAATTCAAGTTTGATTGTAATCCATCTGTTGGTTCTAATGATAACGCGATCACGAGCTATTTTAGGATACATAATGAGCCCTGTGACCTTTGACCTCGTGACCCCAAATCTAATCAGTTCATTGGCTCTGCAAGATACATACATGACCCAAGTTTGGCGGTAATCCATCAATCGGTTCTTGAGATAATGTGATCACAAGCTATTTTGCATACATAACGAGCCCTGTGACCTTTGACCTCGTGACCCCAAAATCTAATCAGTTCATTAGCTCTGCAAGATACATACATAACCCAAGTTTGGCGGTAATCCATCAATCGGTTCTTGAGATAACGCGATCACAAGCTATTTTTGCATACATAATGAGCCCTGTGACCTTTGACCTTTGACCTCGTGACCCCAAAATCTAATCAGTTCATTAGCTCTGCAAGATACATACATGACCCAAGTTTGGCGGTAATCCATCAATCGGTTCTTGAGATAACGCGATCACGAGCTATTTTTGCATACATAATGAGCCCTGTGACCTTTGACCTTTGACCTCGTGACCCCAAAATCTAATCAGTTCATTAGCTCTGCAAGATACATACATGACCCAAGTTTGGCGGTAATCCATCAATCGGTTCTTGAGATAACGCGATCACGAGCTATTTTTGCATACATAATGAGCCTTGTGACCTTTGACCTTGGACCTCGTGACCCCAAAATCTAATCACTTCATTAGCTCTGCAAGATACATACATGACCCGAGTTTGGCGGTAATCCATCAATTGGTTCTTGAGATAACGCGATCACGAGAACGGGACGTACGTACGTACGTACGTACGGACGGACGGACAACCAGAAAACATAATGCCTCCGGCTACGTTGTAGCGGAGGCATAAAAATATTATCTAAAGATCATAATGGTGAGAGCAAACAATGGCACGAACGGCCTGTTATACTTAAGTCCAACTTAAAGTCGATCTTAGTCTTTGTGAAACACCCCCCAGTTCAACATGTTCATGTGCTATACAATAATATCAATGGAATAAGAAAGTTTACTGTTACAGTTAAAAGCCATTTAAAGCTTCCATATTTCAATGTAGCTCAAGATATCTCATATCCATGTTGCCCAAATTCTGAAAATCAAAATCAGTTTAGTTCAGTTCGTACACAGTATGCACAGGCCTTACTGCACTTGCTACCTGACGTGAGAGGAACTTTTAAATTCTGCGGTGCTTTGCTGCATCTTCACTCTCTTCCACTGACCACCCTAGGTCCATTTTGTTGATGTCTTTCGGAATCAATTGACATGTTCCCTGAAATATACATGTTCATATAGATCTTATTATCTATATTCATATGCTGTGTCTGAATAGGGTATTTAATGTTCATATTTGATTTGTATCCCCTTTGTTATCATTTTAATATGATACATTCAGGTGCCGTCTGTTATACAAGCCTTGTGCTTTTTTTTAAAGGTATGCTTTCATCTATCAATTTGCCAATTTGTGTATTCATGACTATTATGTGTTTTTAAAATGTTAGATGACAAATAAATTGAATTGATATGAATGCAATACCATGATATCAATGGAATAAGTCAGTTTTTATTGGTATAGATACATGTATCTAATTTCCACGTTTCACCAATTCAACCATTAAAAAAAACTATTCGTTGATTAAAAAATGTAGGCCTTTTAGAAGAAAGTGTATTCACTACAATACATCTTGATCACCAACATGATAATGTGTATCAATAAACTAATATTGACTGATTTTCTCTGAATAAAAAAGTCTTATGTAACTAACATACTGTACATAAGTGGGGCTGGCCCAATTACATTGCATTACAATACATACTAAGTACCGCGCATACATCAATTGTACATGTTTGCTTGATTAAGTTACATGAAAATAAAATTTGAATGAGGCGCGATGGCTGAATGGTAGAGCAGTGGTAGAGCAGTGGTAGAGCAGTAGTCTCGTAACCGAGAGGTCCCGGGTTCTTAATCAATTCAATGCACTAGTGCCCTTTGGTAAGGGATTAATCCTTATTACCAAGTCCCTCGGAGAGGATGTAAAGCCATCAGTCCCCTGGTTGCTTACTTACAAGCATTTACATGCTTTCTTAGCAGTCAGGTAAAACAAACATCTACCATCCTCAACATGAAGATGAACTTTACTTACGTGCAGGCCTCAACAAATCCTTTGAAGACCTTCCGTAGCACTTTCTCACAGTTTGGTTTCTCCTTGGAGAGTCTGTCTGTTACATCAGCTATACCCTGCTCCTATAAACAGAACAATGATGAATTTGTTATGTCAGGTAAAGGTATCTTAAACCAATCACTTACTGAGCTCTCTCATTCCCGCCACTCTTTATATGCCACACAAATAATATAATAATAATATTCGGTTCTTGTAGAGCGCATATCACATTATATATAACTTCCCTATGCGCTTCCAAAGAGCTTTGGAAATTATTAGTGCACAGTGCATTTCAAGGAATAAACCTACCAGGTACCCATTTACCTCACCTGGGTCGAGTGTGGCAAATGTAGATTAATGTCTTGCCAAAGAACCGCGGACCTTGTGATCCACAGTCCAGTGACATATCCACTTGACCACGACTAGACCTGTGCCACATTATCTTTGTCATGGGATAGATATACCAAAGGCTTCAATATTATTTAATATTTTCCAGTGCAATAGTTATCTCTATTGGTATAAAAGTGTTGTTAGAGAGCTAATATAGACCAGAAATTGTAATTTTACAAAGCAATTGGAATGCACAAAGTAATTCTATCGTTAGTTGGTGCCTCTTGTTTTGTGCAGATATGCAAATGTGGCAAATGAGTGACTGTGCAGAGAGGCGAAGAAAGCAACCGAAGAGTTAATACACGAACCCTCAGGTTCCAGTAGACAATGGGTTCATGATAACACCTGTGGTGCATCGTTCACTCTGCATCAAGTCAAAAGGCCTTGTGCCAATCAATAATTATTTTTCTCCTATCTTGGCCATGCATGATTAACTAGGGTAGGAAGGTAGCGATTGTAAAAGATCCTCTCATGCACACTCATTCCCGGATGGGGGACATCAGATGTCGATTTCCTTCCATATTTTCTCCCTAATTCTTTTGGCAGATCTCATTCACATGTACATTATACTTGTAATCTTGAAGATTCTGTTCAATATTGTTTTCTTCAGTATATACACCTTTTCTGTCAAACCCAGAATTCGATATTAATCATAACAAACTGTACAAGTACATCCTCGGAAACCCCAAAAGGTGCAAACTCCATGCTGAGGAATTCACACCCATCTGGTGCTCAAAGCCCAACGTGTAGAGGTGTTGTGGTCTAGTGGATAAGTCATCGGACTGTAGATTACAAGGTACTGGGTTCAAATCACAGCATGGCACTAACGTCCTTTGGCAAGACATTAATATACTTTTGCCACTCTCCACCCAGTTGTCAAATAGGTTCCTGGTAGGATGCGAAGTTTAATATAGTTTGCTCAGCATTGTGAGCACCTGTAAAATGACACCTAACTGGAAAGCTCCCTAGGGAGTGGAGAATGTGCATACATTGTGTGTGGACAAGCCTGAATCAGATGACAGGGGTAATAATATATCTGTAAAGTGCTTAGAGACATTTATTAAGCTCTATATAAACGCGGAAAATTATTATTATTATTATATTGAGTTACCAATTTCTCTGCAATCTTGTACAGGATGTTCATGTTATAGAAACGCCTTCTGTGGTCCTCGGTGGTGAACTTGAGATACATGATCGGCTTCTTTTCGTCAAACGGCATGTAGTAGTAGTTCTTGTCCACCATTTTGGGCTGCATGGGCGGGGTCATGGACACGCCCACCTCCTGAACCGGTTCAGACGTCGGCTGGATTAGCTGTTCCTCTTCTGAGTCGGATTCGTCGTAGGTGGTACGAGCTGCGTGCATGTTGCGTCCATCGATCTGGTTCCCATGGTTACCTAGAATAGTATTACAGAAAAAAAAGTCAAAAGGTGCTATGTATGGTATACATACAATGTAGCATGTCATAAAAAGAATCGTGTAGAAATTGCATGGGAGCTTGCATCGAAATAGTAATGTGCTGTGTAGGATTTCAAAAATGCATGTTAACCTTCGGAAGTTGGAACATGCATAATTTGTTTGAAAATGTTTTAGCGACACAATGTCTGAAAGAGGTATTAATGCACTCTGTCAATGAGTCTACTAGATTAAAAATGTCGAAAACCACTCCCTTTGGCCCCTATATGTAGAGTAATCTTCATTTTATTCAATAGACTTCATGTCATTTTATCAATTATAATCATAGTACAGAACATCAATAGTGTCCTTGAATAAATTAAAATAAATTTAATATTTGTATTATGATTGTAATACGACTACTGAAATATACATATAATTCAGTCTGTTCGTTTCACTGGGAAAGATGTCTCCATAGTACCTACATGTGTGCTGACTTGAAACGACAATCTATATCAACAATGATGAACTCATCATATTTTAGTTATGAAATATTTCTCACCCATGGATAACTCAAAAGTGATTGGTTTGTCCCCAAGTTTCTTGTCAATCATGGAAGCTTCAAAGAGACTTGCAAAGAAAAAAAAATCATCTTTCCTTCCCGGTGCAGCCTGCCAAGTGAAAAAAAAGAAAGATTCATTACAAAAATTACAGGAAGAATACCAGTCAGATGCTTCCCACACTTGGTATAACCGGAGCATTCATAACTGCTGATCCCAAACTGTGCAATAATTTACCCAGATTTCTTTGCAACCAACAATCTCTCAAGTCTCAACACCTTAAAGAAATATCTCAAAACTCTTCTGGTAATAATATCATTGTAAGGCGCATTGGAACATGTATATATGGAAAATGCGCTATATAAATACATTATTATTATTATTATTATTATTATTATTATCATTAATGCGGAGAGAATTGTGATCTCTAGCTCTTGGCAAAAAGATGAACAACATCACCAATAATATAATATCACCAGGATAATGATAATCCTTATGCTTACATGTACCTCAATATTGAAAGATTTCTCTATACCGACACAACGCTACCAACAGATCACCA
Organism: Mesocentrotus franciscanus; assembly: GCA_037976565.1. Lineage (NCBI taxonomy): Eukaryota > Metazoa > Echinodermata > Echinoidea > Camarodonta > Strongylocentrotidae > Mesocentrotus > Mesocentrotus franciscanus. The sequence goes on from CP137678.1 coordinate 2,432,589, forward strand.
TCATCATCATCATCATCATCATCATCACCACCATCATCACCACCACCACCATCATCACCATCCTCATTATCAACCCTATCACTATGCACATCCTCCTCACCTCTGAGATTGGTAGACAGGGCTCTGTATCCACCCTGACCCCGCCCGACTCCAGGGAGCTATCCTGGACCTCTGTCTTGATGGCTATCAGGAGTCGTCCCCTGTACATGCATCCTTCCCCAACACCCTTGTTCAGCTTCCGGTTGGAGTCCACCGCATTGTAGTCTCTGGTGGAGCCATACAGGTTGATCCAACTGGGTCCAAATGTTGGCAAGAACCCTAGAAAATAGGCAGGGTGAGCAACAGTATGAGGATTACAAAATGGCATAAATCTCTGGTTAATAGGGACCAGTATATCTATGGGAATTGCTCTGCTGTCCAAATTTTTCACTTGGTGACCTGACATTTGCTCTAGTCTATATATCACCAAAGATCAGGTTAGGGCTATGGTTGGGATAGGGTTTTTGTCAGGTTTAGGGTTAGATTAAGGGTTAGGCATAGTGCATAATGCCCTTAAAAATTGTAAATATGTAATGGAGCAAGGTGACCAAGCATTTTAATCTCTTCAAAAATATTTTGTTCCTTTGGACTATATCCCACATTGGAGGTACAATATCAATAAACATTAATAAGTCTCCTCCTCCTTCTTCTACTTCACCTACTTCTACTTCACCTTCATCTTCTTCTTTTTCTTCTTCTTCTCCTCCTCCTCCTCCTTCTTCTTGTTCTCCACCTTGTTCTCCTTCTCCTCTTCCTCTTATCCTTCTTTGTTTTAACACCAATAGATTCATAAACAATTAATAGTGCCCTACTCTAATCCATATTATGCTGTACCTTCATCATTTTCACTGGATATCTTGGCAAGGTCGATGAAGTGGGTTCCGATAGTGTCGTCGATCATGCTGTCTTTATCCTTGAGAACGATCTTCATGCGCCTACACAGCGGTGGAAACATCTCGCTGAAGACGATCTGTTCATTCCAGTTGGGATCATACCGGTGCTTCTTCACCGATGTCTTGCCCTACAGGAGTGCATCATGAAAATAGGAATGTTATAATGAAATGCTTGTGCTACTGTTCGATATAACAAGTGTTAGCATCATAAAAGTTAGCTCAATGCAAACTAGAAGCTTTTGCAAAAGGATACTATCACAGTTTGTAAATGAGAGGGATTTTCAAGGCAAGAACCTTTTGCAAATGGCAGAAATTTAGTGTTGGGTTACTTGTCATTCATTTATTTCACAGCATGAAACTTTTGCAAATCTGAGCAACTGACAAAATTTGCAAACATTTCATGTGCACTGAAGTTTCTGGTTTGACAGTGATTCATGGGCTGGGGCAAAGGAGTTATACTCCCTTCCCCCCTAAGAAACATTGAAAGGTACATTAGTGAGAGAGGAAGAAAGGGAGAGTGGGAGAAAAAGAAAGGGAGAGTGAGAGAAAGAGAAAAGGAGAGTGAGAGAAAGACAGAAAGGGAGAGTGAGAGAAAGAGATAAGGAGCGTGAGAGAAAGAGAAAAGGAGAGTGAGAGAAAGACAGAAAGGGAGAGTGAGAGAAAGAGATAAGGAGAGTGAGAGAAAGAGAAAAGGAGAGTGAGAGAAAGACAGAAAGGGAGAGTGAGAGAAAGAGATAAGGAGCGTGAGAGAAAGAGATAGGGAGAGTGAGAGAAAGAGATAGGAAGAGTGAGAGAAAGAGATAGGGAGAGTGAGAGAAAGACAGAAAGGAAAAGTGAGAGAAAGAGATAAGGAGCATGAGAGAAAGAGATAGGGAGAGTGAGAGAAAGAGATAAGGAGAGTGAGAGAGAGAAAAGGAGAGTGAGAGAAAGACAGAAAGGAAAAGTGAGAGAAAGAGATAAGGAGCATGAGAGAAAGAGATAGGGAGAGTGAGAGAGAGAGATAGGGAGAGTGAGAGAAGAGAGTGAGAGAAAGAGATGGAGAGAGTGAGAGAAAGACAGAAAGGGAAAGTGAGAGAAGAGAGTGAGAGAAAGACAAAAAAGGGAAAGTGAGAGAAGAGAGTGAGAGAAAGAGATAAGGAGAGTGAGAGAAAGAGAAAAGGAGAGTGAGAGAAAGACAGAAAGGGAAAGTGAGAGAAGAGAGTGAGAGAAAGACAAAAAAGGGAAAGTGAGAGAAGAGAGTGAGAGAAAGATAAAGGGAGAGTGAGAGAAAGATAAAGGGAGAGTGAGAGAAAGATAAAGGGGGAGTGAGAGAAAGAAAAAGGGAGAGTGAGAGAAAGAAAAAGGGAGAGTGAGAGAAAGACAGAAAGGGAGAAGAGAGTGAGAGAAGAGAGTGAGAGAAAGATAAAGGGAGAGTGAGAGAAAGACAGAGAAAAGAAGAGCAAGAGAAAGAGATAGAGAGAAGGAGCAAGAGAAAGAGAAATAGGTGAAAAAGAAAGAGAAAAGGGAAAGAAAACGCGAAGAAAGTGAGAAAGAGAGGAGGTTACTGCATTAAGGATTACCGTTTGCCCTGCAAATGTGACTTCAACGAAGGGATCGACTAGATCATTCAGCTCTCCAGTGATAGCTTTCTTGACGTTCGCTAGGAGACCAGAGTTCATGATAGGTAGACCCTCAGCCCTGTAGACGCGGACACTGAATGTGGCTCTCGGTCTTATTGTCGGGATGCCCTCAGGGAGGAGGTAGTTCCTACAAAAGATGTTTCAATTATATTATTTTGTTTATTGATTATTACTGACAGACATGTTGTCTGCACACTGATCAGTAGGGCGTCCGCCTCACAACCGGGAGGACGTGGGTTCGAACCCCGGCCGCGTCATACCAAAAGACGTTAAAACATGGGAGTTGCTGCTACCTTGTTTGGCGTTCAACAATAAGGGGATAGAGCAATGTCTATCTGGCGCTGCTCAGTGGCTGCTGGGCTCACGATCACTTGGGCAAAAAGAATTTCCATTTTCGGTTTAATAAAATTTGGAGTGGACTTTAAAAGATTATTATTATTATTATTATTATATCATGTACAGTGCTGCCAATGTGCAACTTAACAGCACACATATATTGAAGTGATAAAGGCATTACCTCTTAATTTCTTATATTCTTTTTTTATTCTCTCTTCAGGCACACACTTCCCTCCTACTAACAAAATATAGATATAGGAAAAGATATATGAAAAGTCTTTCTCTTATTGGTTTATTCAACACTTTTGGTAAAATAAGGTCTATCTCAAGCGATCAATAAGAAGGTTTTCTCTTTGCTCTCCTTCTCTTTATTCGCACTTATGCAATATCAACAATTATAATAGCAGGACCCTCAAGAAGAATAAGATGTGAATAAGACAAGATTATAATTATAACAAGATTATAAACTGATTCTGTGTTCTGTCAACATATTTGGAGTAAGTACTTGTGACAAAAACTGACTACGGTAAGGCAGTGTGTTGCATGTTAAGAAAATCAACCAACATGAGAAAGAGGTTAATGAGAATTAGATTAAGACAAGGAGATCATCTTACCCTTCAATATTTTCTCCGTCATCTTTGGTCTTCTTGGGAGGCTTGACCGAGTCACCCTTGCCCATGACCAAGATGTCACATTTGACATACCCCTTAGGACCTCCGTTGACGTCGTTTGGATCAGTCAGTATAGCCCATTTGTTATAGAACGCGTGGTCTACATGGAGGCACAAGTTGAGGAATGAATCACAGATGGATAAGAATGAAGGTGGTACGGGAGGGGTTGGGAGAGTGTGAGCAAGAGGGTGGAGGAGAGGGGGAGGAAGGAGAACGAGGGGTAAGAAGAAGTAAGTGGCAGACAGTGAGGTGAGAGGGAGAGACAGAGTGTGAAAGGGGGAGAGTGAGAAAGAGAGGGAAAGAGAGGAGAGAGGGGGAATTAAGGAGGGAGAGAGAGAGAGGGAGGGAGGGCGAGGAGAGTGAAAGGGAGAGAGAGAGAGAGAGAGAGGAATTAAGGAGGAGAGAGAGAGAGATGGAGGGGGAGCGAGGGAGAGTGAGAGAGAGAGAGAGAGAGAGAGATAGATGGGGGGGGGGTGAGAGAATGTAGGGTGATAGGGAAAAATTCACATTAAAACATGATTTCTTAGGAGTATGACTGTGTTTAGAGTAGTATTCTGTACGGGTGAGGGATGGTAGAGGGGTATGGTTCCACTCCTTTTTTTCTCCTCAATTATCCCTACACACACACATGTCAAGTCTGTCAAGACAGTTGAAGTTGGCATATTGTACCATCGCACATGAATATTATTCTCTTGGTCATGTGCTTTGTTTTCTATATACATGTATAGACAATCCATTGACTAGTGAAACATCTCATTCCCATAGGCTTTTATACAGGAGCAACCTGGGGGTGTTTCACAAAGACTAAGATCGACTCAAGTTGGACTTGAACTATGGCAGGCCATTCATGCCACTGGTTGCTCTCACCATTGGTCTCTCAATTAAGGGACATCACAAATCTACAGAATTTACCGGTGTGTTGGCTCAGTCAGTAGAGCGTCCGCCTCACAACCGGGAGGTCGTGGGTTCGAACCCCCCGTCATACAAAGAGCGTTAAAGATGGGAGTCGCTGCTACCTTGTTTGGCGCTCAACAATAAGGGGATAGAGCAATGTCGATCTGGCGCTGCTCAGTGGCTGCCGGGCTCACGATCAAATGGGCACAAAGAATTTCCATTTTCGGTTTAATAAAATTTGGAGTGGACTATAAAAGATTATTATTATTATTATTATTATTTACATTTTTTGATTGTTCATTGTTGAAGATAAAAATGTGGATTTGTGACCACGATTTGTACGTCCCTTGAGAGACCAATGCCAGGAATGGTGAGAGCAACCAGTGGCATAGTAGTAGTAGCAGTAGTAGTATTTATTTCCGTATAAAAACATAATAACAATGCATGAGATACGGTGGATTGCCCACATTCAGCTTACCCGACATGGGAAAGCTGGTCTTCCGTGGGGTCCGGAACAATTACATAAACGAAACAAAACATAAATACATGCAAGTATCTGAACATGAATGGCATGAATGGCCTGCCATAGTTCAAGTCCAACTTAAGTTGATCTTGGTCTTTGTGAAACAATCCCCTAGTCCCCGTAGTCAGTGGGTTAACATTTTCCAAAAAGATTCATACCTGGGCCCCATTTCACAAAACTTGTCATCAGTGACAAATGATAGTTTTTGTTATAAGCTACTGAAATCCTTGCTTCTGATTGGTTATCAGCAGAATTGTCACTGATTGTTGTCATTTGTCATTGAAAAAAAGCTTTGTGAAACAGGTCTCTGGTCCATTGACTACCGAAACATCTTCATTCCCATAGGCTTTATACAGGAGACACCTGGGACTCATTTCACAGAGCCTTTTTTCAATGACAAATGACAAAAATCAATGACAAATCTGCTGATAACCAATCAGAAGCAAGGATTTCACTAGCTTTTAACAAAAACTGTCATTTGTCACTGATGACAAGATTTGTGAAATGGGGCCCAGTTCCCCTTAGTCAGTGGGTTAACAATGCATCTTCACTGAACAAGGTGAACTTCAATGTCATACCTGGTGCCTGGTATAGTGTGCCTACATCAAACTTAAAGTATCCAATCACAGTCCCCGACCGCAAGACGTTTCTGGAATGTAGGGCCTGTGTAAAGAAGAGAGAGAGTACATGAAATCATAAATATACCATTGGTAAATCCATGTTTTCGTCACAACACATGGCCTGTATTCTGAAAAAAATGTTATCTTTTATGTTAAGAAAAGCTAAATTAATTGAACAAACTAACGCTTTTCATGTTGGCACTTGTCTCTTTTAATATTAGTTAAATGCAGCCAGTTTTGCCCAGACATAAACCAACTCTTGTCTTCATTTCGATTTCTAGTGATTTGATTTTTGATTTGTTGCATTCGCATAAAGTTTAAAGAGACATCTTTGGTGCAAGCACCGGAATGGTAAGTGTAAGTTCTAAAGGATTTTAACATTTTAATATCAATTACTCATCCCAATTCACAAATAGCAGAAAAGAAATGAATACATCACTTTAAGCAATGTCAAAAATTACACAGTACATACAAACTATACAAATGCAAAATTATAACTTAGTACATGTACATAGTAAAAAATTCTTGATTTGGCAGCTGAAAAATATACATGTACTACATAATACATATACATGCACTTATCTTTTTCAGTTTTTTTAAAGCATCTGAGTGGAAAAGTTTGAAGTAGATAACGAACAACTTACTGTGATTTTGACGATCTTGTCAAACATGATCCCTGGTGGCTCATGGTAGTCAAACACAAACATCTGTCAAATGGAGAAAAAAAACACACAGAAATGTTGATATTCCCATAGGTGCTACGGCTCAGTGGTAGAGCAGTGGTATCGTGACCAGGATATCCCGGGTTTGAAAGCAATTCAATGCGCTCATGCCCTTTGGTAAGGCATTAATCCTCATTACCTAGTACCTCGGAGAGGACTTAAAGCCGTCGGTTCCCTGACTGTTTACTTACAAGCTTATACATGCTATTCTAGCAGTCGGGTAAAACAATCCTCATCGAACATCGAACCCATGAACAATAATATATACATGTATAGTTTCATTTCAAATGTTTCTTAAACATTGCACCATTTTTGTCACTATTCGCAGGTTTTAAATTAAGTCTGGAGTTTGGTGGGGTAGGCAGAGCCTCCTTGGTAAGATCCCTCATGAAGTCAAAACCACCATATTCCCATAATATTCATCCCAATGTTCCAAATGACACTCTAATAAGCAGGACTATGATGATTTTTCATTAACATATTGTTGACATTTTCTGACACCCAACATTTCAGACGGTTGGACACAGCAAATGACTCTCATTGTAAAAGGGGCTTTTAAATGGGAGAGTTCACACTTTGTAAAGTCTTGATTAAAGCCCCTCTAAGTGTGTTGGGAGCCCCAACAATTTGAGGGCAAAATTTAACTTAAATTGTGTCATAATAAGAAAGATGATGTCATTTAAGACACATTTCTGCAAGGATTTTCAAAACAAATGTGTTTGAAGTCGAATATTGATGAAAGAATACAAAATTTAGGTTTTCTGTGTACTACAGAAAACCCAAATTATGTATTCTTATATCAATATATGTCTTCAAACACATTTTTTTTTTTTTGGGGGAATCTTTGCAGAAGTGTGTAATGGCATCCTCTTTCACATTATGATACAATTTAAGTGAAGTTTTGCCATCAAATTTATGGCAAATTTGGGGCTCTCAACACTTTAGAGGGGCTTATAAATACAACAAGCAAGACACTTCATATTATTTCTCCAATATAATGCTGAGATTTTCTGAAAGCCACAAATTGTGTTGGGTTTCAGAGAATCTTAGAATGGATGACTACAGTACTCACCTCATTATAGAAGGGGCAGTTGGTAGATTTCTTCTCACTGGTGTATTTCTTCTTGTCTCCGACCTCGACGCAGATGACAGGGTCAATGTCGAGTCCTGCTAATTGCCTGGCTTCATGTATGGTGATGGATACCTGAGGTCAAGATGACCGTAGTGATCAAAATGATTAACATCGTTCCTAACCTTTTCAGAGCCTTATTTGTAAATAAAGTTAACAACTAAATTGTTCAAAACCCTTTAAATTTTTTTGTTTTGTGTGTTTCTCGTAACTCAAGAATGAAAGGTGTACTGGTTGAATTAGGGCCTTTGTTGAATACTTTTAGATGTAAGCTTCAATTTGTTACATTCTTAAGAAATGTAAATCAGCACAAATCAACTTTTCAAATACTAAAAAATTACAAAACTTAAGAGTATGATTCAATTTTAATTGTTAACCTTACATTTCACTTTACTGTCATCTGTCAAGTAAACTTGCCACATTTCCATGAACATTAAGGCTGCAAGGTTCCTGTTTTGACATAAAGCTTGTCACTTCTCATGCAAGCATATTTGTCTGAAAAGCACACTTATTACACAGGCTACTGGTTCATTACAAGGTTATCGTAAGCTTAACCCATTGTGTCTGGGAACCAGATGGTCCCTGTATTAAGCCTATGGGACTGAGCGAATTCAGTAGTCAAACGGCTAATGAAATGAAAATACCGATATACTGGATTAAAAGGCTTGTCTTTTCCTCTATAAATCTAAAATGACTCTTAAAATGCAAAGTTTGATGCAAAAAAAACACTGATTTTATCAAGATAAACAATAAAAAAAAGCATCATATCTCTGTACAATGTACATTTAAATATTCTGCTGTATGATTGTTTCAATTTAAATTATAGTTAATAAGTATATTTGTTTGATAATAATATATCACTGATTTATATAACCTCTTCTCTCTAAAGCACCCATTGCATTTCTGGGGTTCGTTGTACTTGGCAGTTAGTTTAAGCATAATTGTGAATCATTCTTTAAAAAGCTTGAAAAAAGCAAGTTACTTCAAAATTACATTTATCCTAAATTGCATATCCATTCCTCAATCACCATAAACACCATCAATTTAATTGCGCAATTCTTCCAGCACCAGTCTGCCAGACTGGAGGAACGCTTTAGAATAAACATCTGTTCACACAATGAGCTATTGTTATCAGCCTCGACTGAAGTGCCTGTCAATTGATTAGTAGACAGCACAACATGTACAGGGTGGCTCAAAAGAAAATAGGGGGCGTGTGAAAAAATGAGGGTAATCGTATGCCAGGAGAAGCATGCATGATTCGAGCGAACAGACCCTATGAATTGTTAAATGCAAAAATTGTTTAAACCATAAAATTGAATAAATTCAGTTCAAGAGGAATGCACTGTCAATCCTTATTTCCTTGTAGAATACATTTCTCTACATTTTAGATTAATTAAACAAATGTAGAGAAATATGTATTTGCTTTATTGATAAAAGTGAAACAGTACTAGGCAAGTCCAACAAGATATATTACAATATTCCTATTCATATCAGAAGTCAGCAGACAATATCTCTTAAACACTTTTTCTTTTATTCTTTTGCTATTATTTCATTGTGTCCATGGCTCTGCTGCACAGTACAAAATTACAAATCATTACATTCAATCTAGATCTTTACACTCTCAAAAATATGGATTCCTTGTTCTTCCTATATAAGCTCAATACTAAGAGGAGAGAAAGAATCTTTGCTCATGCAGGACCTTTGCTGTGGAATGCTCTCCCTCAAGAGATTCATAATAGCAGATCAGTTGAAGTATTGAAAACAAAATCTAAAAACGTAATATCAGTTTGATTTGGCATATAATTCATTGTTCTTTTTCAGTTTTTGTATGCAGATATTCCAGTTGTTCTTTTGAGTATACTGCAGATGATTTCATGTGATTTTATCCTTTGCACTAGTTTGCCTTGACCATTTGATTTCAAGTGAGTTTGGCACCAAAATCTTATAAATTATTGTCATTGACAAAAAGGTAAAAAGAAATGAGATCTAGCCAACCTGGAAATCTTGAAACTTCTGTGCCGGATTCTCACTGCCGATGGGACCCATTTTCTTATACGGAGGGATCTCGGACTCCTCTTCGGCGTCGCTTTCATCCCCCATCACGCTGAGACCCATCTCGCCGATCTCCAGAAGCGGAGCGTCCTCTGTGTCCAAGTAAAGCATGGATTCAATACGTGCAAAAGAGCCCCGGAGGGCAATAGATGTTAGTATGAGGTTGTTAGTAGAGAAAGGTGCATATAGAATAGAATGAGTGAATTAGTTAACTATAACATCTAAGTAAGGCATGGTTTGTGTGGTTAGTAGAGAAATATATGAAGAAAATATTAATATGCATGGAATAGAATAGAATGAGTGAGTAAAAAAGTAATTAAAGTAGAGTATGAATTTAACTACCGTAGTGCAAAAGATCCTTAAAGGGGAATAGATGTTATTATGGAATTAGGTAACTAGTATAGACAAATGTGCATAGAACAGAATGAGTGAGTTAGTGTGGATTCAATATTATACAAATGATGCATGCTCATGAGTTCATTATACAATCTATCCGCACTCGAGTTGAGGATGTGTGTTTCTATCGCACGAAGCCGTTAGGCTGAGTGCGATAGATACACACATCATCAACGAGGGCGGATAGATCGTATAATGAACGAATGAAAACATGCATCATTTGTTTTATACAACGAAACTCCTAGATCCTTGTTATTTGATGTAAAAATAATTAATTCAAGATTGTTTCGTGACAGTTTATGGCTGACAAATAAATCTCAAGTTTTAATAAGTCTCAATTTAGTGCGCACACATAAGTATAGATATAGCAAGCGCACCTCTATCTATACCCATTTACGCATAGTGCTGCGCAAGAATAGGCCCATGTGTACACGCAGTATTAAGCGCCCTAACCTCTAAGCGCACTACTGCGCGGCACTGAAAAATCGTTGGATAGTACTGGAAAATATTGCATGCTTTTTCATGAAAAAGCGTGCAATAGGCTCAGTAAATGAATCACACGTGACCGCGCATGACCAATCATTTGATTAGGATCTGGGAGTGAGTTGTATAAAAGCATATGATCCTCAAAGGGGAATAGTTGTAAGCATGGGATTTGGTTGTGAGAAAAGAAAGGTGTATAGAATGCATTGAGTGAATTACAAGTACTGTACATGTACATGTATAGTTACCTATAACACCTAACACTAAGTAAACGTAGTTAATGTCTTTATTAGTAAAAAAACGTTCATTGAATAGAATCATCAGTGGTGTAGCGAACAGATTTCTAATTTCACTTGCTTGCATGTGCCCCAATTTAAAAACAAACAAAAGCATTGCTTTTCTAATGTTTCCTGAAAGCTTGCTTGCTAGTATAGCATGGATTCAATACGGGCAAAAGAGCCCATAAGGGTAATAGATGTTAGTATAGAATTAAGAGAAGATAATGTTTTGAGATGGAGGAAATATCTAAATTAAACTCAAAACATTTGAATTAAAGACTAATTTGACACATGTGTAGAATAAGGTGGTTAGTAGAAAAAAGGTACATTTCGGATGGAATGAGGGCAATAGTGAACTATAACGTCTAAGTAAATTAGCATGGATTCAATATTTATGTGCCCAAAAGCATGAAATGGCAATTGATGTAAATGCTTATTGACTGAGGAAGTAAGTAGGGAAAGGAGCATTCATGGAATGGAAGTGTTACAATGAAGTAAAGTAAAATTACATAACTTGCAAGTTGTTAAAGTACATTTTACAATGTCATTACTGATTAATTATTGTGTTACAATATTCAAAGAGAGACAAAAGTATGCAAGACTTAATATCTCCAACAAGGCCTAGGTTGGGACACCAATCAGTAACAGCACAGGGTAATTCTACAATGCACATCCTGACATGAATGCACAGAAAAATAGTAACCAATGATACACATAAATCCAAGTGGACTGTTATATATGTATATCAAAGAACATTAAATCATCAACTGCAATGTACTAATAAATTTGTGTTGAACAAGAATAACCTATCCCCCACAAACACCATGAAGAGGCTACAATCTAAATCCCAAGCTAGCCCCACTCTCATCAATACATGTAAAACTTCAAAAAAACTTGCATGCTTTCCCAGAAAATACAATTTAAGTCTATCACATGAACACCAACAATTCAATATGTTTCATTAACCCCATACAATAACAAGGTAGTAAGGTATTTGTATTAAAAAAAATTAAAATCTAGCAAAAAATTCTACTAACAATATGCTGTCATATTCAATTTTCAGTTTGTATTTCCTTGTTTCAATCTTCAAGAACATTTTTTTCTTCCCATTAACTTCTTTGAACTATGCCAAGTAACAACCCTGCTCAAGAATACATGTCAGTGCTGAACAAAGAATTTTGACTACAAATGGATACCTTTTTTTTCCTTCTTGGGTTACATTCTTTTCTTCCTGAAACAAAATCCCATACATGCACCTTCAATAGAGTGTAAGAAAGCCTTGCCCTGTATACTTACTGCCGATCCTCTCTATACCAACGTCTGCTATGTACTCATCTTTCTTCTTCTTTTTCTTCAGTTTCATCTTGCCAAGCATGCTTTTTGAACTAAGGAAATGAAGGACAAACAAAGCATATATCAATCCTAATGTCCTGTGTATTGTAGCGGGAAGTAGTGACTGAATATTGCTTTCTGTACAATCATATTATTGAATACTACATCTAAAATACTATAATATATAAATACATGTACAGTGTACACTTTTTCCCTTCCAAATGTAACTATTATTATTTCAACTTTCCATCTTTGTAAAAAAAAATTATGGGTAATAGCACTCATATTTATAGACAATGTTATTTGAAATCCTTGTACGTTCTTTAAAAAACTCTTGGGTGCACAAACAAGTTTATAATATATCAAGTGATATTGCATGAGGTTCATATTTCTACCAAAAATAATTTAGTGTTCAACCATTTAAAAAAAAAAGACATGCTTACATTATCAACACATTAAATCTGCTCTAAATCCATCTCCCCTACCCTCCAACCTAATCAGTAGCCTCTTAAATTCACATAGAAGTGGATTTTAATGGGGAACTTGACACCATTCTGGTGCTAACCCAATAACAGGTGTTGTCAATCACCAGGATTAGCCTTCAGTTTTATGACCAACAAGCTTTATGTAATGCTCTGTCTTTTCCCCATATGGTACAGTCCTTATCTGACATTTGCACCACCCTAAGGGTGCGTTTATCGGGTCTTGCCATCAGATATGTACATATCGAACCCCACTAAACGAACGTTATTCTCGGGATGTCGCGTTTATCGTCTCTTCACGATTCAAAATAAAGGCCTTGTCTCTGCGCAGCTGCTTTGCGCCGTTTGACCCTGGAAGCGGATTAGCCTGGGAAGGTCCATAGAGCTATATGGGAAGGTCCGATTTGTATGTGGGGTTCAAAACAGCTTTGCGTTTATCGTGTCTCAGAAACGTGATTCTAGCTGTATGTCACATCATAACGCACCTTTTCGGCGTTACAATATGCCCATATCTAAAGACGTTTGAAATAGGGCTTTGCATTTATCGCCTTAACAATTTGCCTGAAAGACGTTTGAAAACGCTGATTCTAGGCAAAAATTTGGTTGATAAACGCGACCTAAGACTCTCCTAGAGACAAGGGGGTATTTGTTGAGTGGACTACGAGTTTGCTATGTGCAGACTTGTACAGCCATTAATGGTATTTCCACCAAGTCTGGTGTCAGCGAATTATGACCTTCTGCAGATGGAAGCTTACGATCCTCTCCCTTAAATTTAAATTCACATTTCATTTTCTGAGTACGACTAGCGCACCATCTATGGGTTGACTCATATGCCATGCCGCTGGTCACAGAGGAGGAGGAGTAGTTTACAAACCTCTTGGTAGAGCTAAGACTCTGTGAGGACCCATGGTGCCCCTTCTTCATGAGCTGGAAGCTCTCTGAGTAGACGGACCGCGACCCATCTTCATCGAAGTCCATCTCCTGCCCCATGAATCCCAGGTTGTCTGATGCATGATGGGAAGGAGGAGGGGCCGTGAAGGTCTCCGCCTGCCAATCTCCCACGGTGCCATCCGGCGCCTGGTAGAACACCTCAAAGAAGATGGCAACCTGTTTGTATAAACCGCATACATGCATTGTATAAATTCTTTTTCTTCAGTTTGATTTTATAGGATTGATTTGACATGGTTTACAAATGTATTTAATAAACTAACTATCGCAGGTAAAAGCTTAATTTTGAGAATATTTCAATATATACATTGACTACTGAATTCTCTCAACTACAGGCTTATTACAGGATCCAATTGGCTCCCATTTATACAATCGGACAATCGGTTAATCAAATAAAACATTAAAAATGTATACAGCGTATTAATCTCAGGCAATTTTACAAGAAAAAAATGTACAGAAATGTGTACAAAATATTAAGCTTATAACCAAGGGGACAGTTGAAAGAAACTGCATGTAAGATCAATGAAAGGCAGTTTGAAGTACATGTAATACTTATAATCAGGAAATATACCCAAGAAATATACATGATCTTTCAAGGTATCAGCTGCAATACATGTTCCATGGCATGTCACCATCTTGAGGATATGGGATGTGCCACCACACTATTAAACAGCTGTCGTTTGTAATCGGTAAAGTGGTATAACATGGGGTTTGGTGGTGGAAAGAAGACCTGAATGACGTTTGTCACACTTTATTCTTTACACAGTTGGTGTTTTGTTCATATATATTAGAAAAATTAATCATATCATCATTTAAGTCAGCCATATTGAAAACTAAGGGAAAGAAGAATTTCAAATTACATATTAATAAAAAATCAAGAATAAAAATAAGTGATTTAAAGGTACTATGTCCCATTTGCAGGCCAAAACAATGAAAAGGTTAAATTCCAACAGCATTTGAAAGACAATACTAATTTAGAACTTCCCTAAAAAAAGGGGGGGCTTGAAAACGTCTTTAAGTGGGAAAATAACGACTATTAGTTGTCGAATCGACTTAAGAGCTATAGAGCCAGTAAGTAATAGTCTGATTTTTCAGACCATTGTACCGAATGGTCGTACGTTTTATGCTGCGCAAAGATTCAATCAGTTTAATTTTGGCCATTACAAGAAGTGGGTTATTGATGTAGACAAATGCTCATGTACCCTTTACAGCTCATTTTATGTATGTTATTACCAAAGATGAAAAAGCCAGTCAGTCACTCAATAGTGTCTGACAGTGAAGTCTAGCAAGTAAACAGGTTTCCTTGCATAATTTGAATATTAGGACACTGCTAATGTTTAAAATTCACAGATAGGACATACATGACATATTCATAATTCCTGCAAAGTTCTACAGAATTTGATGTTGGCTGCAAAAGGGACATAGTATCTTTAAAGCTATAAATCTTGAGCTCTGGTATGAGAATCATATTTTGAGAGAAAATTGCTTTAATTTCATTCTGGATTGTTTATCCAGCAGTAGATTGGTTGTTTGGACCAGTGAAATGAAAACAAACACACAAAAACATACTGGGCATCATCTTTGATAAAAACCACAACTCCCATTTGCACATGGTGTCGGGCCTACTTACCCGGATTTCCTTATGTTTCTATGCTCATTAATCAGCCCCTATAAATTTTCTACCAAAATTGTTTGGCACTTGTCATTCATTTAGGATCTTGAACATTGAGTGCAAGTTTCGTTGGATTCTGTGAGAATTTATTTTCCATATAATTTACCAGAACTCAAGTTTATCTTTAAAGCCAGGTTTGATTTCTTGCCAACTCTGTACTTATATCTCCTTTATCCTCTTACAGCAATAATGCCCAAAGTATATCAAAGAAAACACATTGCCATTATGGTTGAAAAATCGCAGGCTTGACTGCATGTGTGCAGACTATGTGCTGATGCTTGACTGCTCTTGATCAAAAACCAACCTTTTCACTGAAATACTCCTTACAATACAGCCTTAATCTTTTGTCTGATTTCAAGGTAAATTCAGATTCTAAAAAGATAAATTCAGATTATAAAAAGATAAAGTCGAGTACTGGTTATGTGAATAGGGGCTTTTCGTTTGTGTGGACGAGGACGCCGTTCCCGTCCTCTAACGATGCGAATTGGCTGCAGTCGACCCGTCCTGTTCACTACTTTATAACCCTTTTCGTATGTAGTTGACGCCCGTTCTCTACATGATGACGTAATGACCCCCACTCGCTTATTCAATTTCTCCTTCTTTCACATGTTATGTTATTCTTCGTATATTACTCTATTATTTTTTTCTATCTTTCGTCATGTTATTCTCTGTTTCCCTTATATCATTTTCTCTCTCTGTTTTTCTTATGTTATTATCTGTTTTTCCATCTTTCATCTTCTCTACTATCTTTCCATTTTCTATTCTTTATCATTTTCTCTTTCTGTCTCTCCTTATGTAATTGTTTATTGTTACCATTCTATCATTTTCTCTTTCTGTCTTTCCTTATGTTATTCTTTATTTCTGTTAGTATTTGTTTTTATTATTCTATTAATTTCCTCTTTCTATCTTTCCTTATGTTATTCTTTGTTTTTCCATCTTTCA
The DNA here is from genome assembly GCA_037976565.1 of Mesocentrotus franciscanus. Lineage (NCBI taxonomy): Eukaryota > Metazoa > Echinodermata > Echinoidea > Camarodonta > Strongylocentrotidae > Mesocentrotus > Mesocentrotus franciscanus. Next base: position 2,448,620 of record CP137678.1, read on the forward strand.
TCTTTTCTTCTATCTTTCCATTATCTATGCTTTATCATTTTCTCTTTCTGTCTCTCCTAATGTTATTGTTTATTGTTTCCATTCTATCATTTTCTCTTTCTGTCTTTCCTTATGTTATTCTTTATTTCTTCCTTCTATCACCTTCTCTTTTGTTGTTCTTTGTTTTTTATCATTCTATCACCTTCTATTTCTGTCTTTTCTTATGTTATTCTTTGTTTTTATCGTTCTATCATTTTCTTCCTACCATTCCTTATGTTATTCTTTGTTTTTCCATCTTTCATCTTCTCTTCTATCTTTTCATTATCTTTTGTTTATCTTTTGTTTATCATTTTCTCTTTCGGTCTTTCCTTATGTTATTCTTTGTTTCTTCCTTTCATCACCTTTTCTTATGTAATTCTTTGTTTTTATCGTTCTATCATTTTCTTCCTACCATTCCTTATGTTATTCGTTGTTTTTCCATCTTTCATTTTCTCTTTTATCCTTTCATTTTCTATTCTATAACCTTCTCTTATGTTGTTCTTTGTTTTTATCATTCTATCACTTTCTCTTTCTGTCTTTCCCTTCTGATTTACGCTGCGATATAGCGAGATGACATCATTTTGACGACGGGGTTCAATTAAGTTTTTCTGACGAACCTCAAATCATGGGTGAACGCGTCCTCAAATTGGGCCTGACGACGTGAGACAACCCGACGCATGCGCAAATCACCGAAATGACGTCATATCTTTGACGTCATCTATGTGGACGTGCCAAACGAAAAGGCCCTATTACACTGTGAAAGAAAACTGTCCGGAAGCAATAGGGACAGGTTATGAGAATAAGGTTGATTACATCATGGACCCTACTTTATTAAATGTAGCACATAAGAATTGGCAGGCCTATACTGTGAGGTACGTGTGTACCTGCCATATTGTGGCAATGCTAAGGGTACTGCAGGGCCCTCAGGATGAGCAGAAACATATTCCAAAGTATTCAAGCATATCAGTCCGAAGCTATAGGAACTAGGAAGACAGTAACCTCTTAAAGTATATATTCTTTATGTGCAGATGGGGCAGGGGGGTGGATGTGTGATACATAATATTGCATGAATGTTATACATGCACTGTTTAAAGGTAAAGACCAGTTTTGGAAACGACCCTCTCTCAAAAAAATGAAATAGAAGCTCTCATTACCAATCATGTGAAAGAAATATGTTTTGACTAATACGTGATGATACACATTTTGCCGGGAAAGTCAGGAAACCGCCTACTAATTGATATATTTGGTAAATTATTATATCAAATAGATATCGCGCACGTGGTCGCGTAGTCCCATATACATCTTTCTGTGTACAGTGCTTGTAACTTTACCAAGACTGGGCCAAATTTCTTATCATTTTGATGATTCCAGAACCTTGCAGTTCACACCAATACTTATATGCTAGATGATCAACCTTTTCTGATCGATTCCACAACGTTTCTTTCACAATGCAATCGCATGACCAGAACTGGTCTTTATCTTTAAGGCAAAATAATACTTCAAATATGATTAATTCGGTCTTATTCACCCAGATAGAGTACATAGCGACATCAGTATAAATACTGCTCTTCCTGCAGGCCCTGCAAGTACTATTACCCTAGCTTTAATTACCAGGTACTCATTTACGAGTGCACATGGGTAGAGAGGGACAAATGTGGGCAAAACATTTTGTCCAAGGATAAAGGCGCTGAGCAAGGATTGAACCTAGAACCTCGCGTATAGGGAGATGTGAGTTGGTCTAGTGGTGCATTCACTTGGTCAGCTCTCTGTCTTTGCCTACAAACTGACACAGCTAGGCAGACCCCGGCTTGAAACTGAGTCACGTCTTTCTGATGGGGGCCGCGTTAAAGGTCGGTTCCCAGACGTAAATAATCAAATCTGATTGATATACGTCTGTAAAAAAAAAAAAATTACAATCTCTTTGCTATTCACATGCTAGTCCACTGCCTGGACTGTTTCTGTGTCACGTGCCCAATCAGCTGAGAATATAACACGCCCTCAACGCTAAACCAGAGACAGTCCTTGCCTTTTCAATCTCACCCTCCAAACATGACGGGTGTATTTTCGGGGGTCGCGCGATCTGTGTGGGATGCGTTTACGGGCCGCGGAGGACGACGTAGATGATTGAAGAATAAAAAGTATATAAAAAACGGAGAGAATCTGGACTACTCACATGCATGCCCCGGTTGTTGCTATCTAGGAGTGGTTCTCCAATCTTCAATGACCCTCTCTCCATCACCTCCTGGAGCACCATCCTGAATGACCCTATCGACCTGACAACGCCAGAGATGAAACAAAACAGGTCATCAATTACATCATAAAGTTCAAGTTCAAGTTCAAGTTTTATTTCCACATCTGATTAAAAAAAACACAAGTACAATTTATATGCAGATATACAATAGTAAACGTGAAAATGAAACATCTTCAATTGAAATCATAATGTGGTGGGAAAAACAGAGGCCAATGGCCTATCAAGGTTATTCCCAAAGATAATAAAATTTACATAAAATGTTTCTTAAATATATTAAAAACAAGATAGAAATACAAAGATTAAAATGAAACAAAACATGAACATGTAAAATTAAACCAGACAAATCCATTACAAAAACAAAAACAGAAAGGGCATTTATGTATAAATAATCCTACAAGATATTTCTCAAGCTCTCTTTTGAAGATTGACACTGTTGGGCATATTTGAAGTTCTTGAGGCAATTTGTTCCATAATGAGCAAGCACCAATCAAATAAATACAGAACTTTTTTCCTTCTCTCTCTCTCTCTCTCTCTCTGATGTGTCACTCTCCCCTCATACCACAAAGTAGTCTAAAACATGGTCAGATTTAGAAGCTAATCTTTATCCTGTGCAAACTGAATTCCTCTAATATTTTTGAAGAAATCACCAAGCTCCAATTTATGCAGTAGCACTGGGTCGAATATATGTGTATTATATACTGGCACGGAATATGACCAAAGGTACAGAGCAATATTTTTGAATTTTTGATTTTTGATTTTTTGATTTTTGATTTTTTTTTTTTTTTTGGGGGTGTGTGATTTGTCCACGGTAATTTGGGTGTATGTCCTACAATGTGACAACAGTGAAGTATTTTTACACTCGCATGTTACATAATTATGTACATTTATTATCTCTATTTGGTGTAGTGAATAAAATCAGACAGGTACAACAGGTGTTGGGAAACCGGCCACCATAAAATAAACCCCTCAGAAAATGTTTGGAAACTACCTCTTGTCATGGCACCCTGCCTCTCTTTCATTCTCTCCCTCTCTCTCTCTGTGATTCCCTCTGCACATGTGATTATAAATCCCTCAAAAGAAGTTTGAAAAGTCAAGTATGATCGTTTATATTTCTCTTGTCATGGCATAATAATCGCTATGTTTAGTTGGACATCGTTGGAAATTGGGTTCATTCCTTTTTAAAATGTTAACATATTTATTATGATTTTGTAGTCATGGAATGTGCAGTACATCAGAATAAGAGGCAGGTTCAAAGAATAAAAACTGAAAAATTGCAAAATGCACTGGTAAGCACTGTGAACACTCTTCAAAGAAAGAAGAATGCACAGGGGAACAAGAGCAGTGCATTTTGCAACTTTTCACTTTTGACTTTGCCCCTTCTGCACATTCCATGACTAAACAAATCATAACAAATGGTGTATCATTAAAAAAAGGAATGAACCCAATTTCCAATGATACTAAACATACACTGTAGTGATTATTATCCCATGACAAGAGAAATATAAACGATCATACTTGAGTTTCCAAACTTTTTTGAGGGGTTTACAATCACATGTGCAGAGGGAATCAGAGGGAGGGAGAGAGAGAAAGAGAGGCAGAGTGAGATGGAGAAAGTGTGTGATACTGAATTTTAAAATAATTTAAGACAAACAAAAAGATGGTTAGAAAGTAAATGAGGAAGAAACAGGTAGATTTTTTTAAAACAGAAACTTACTTGTTGGCAAGGTACTTGTTGAAGCTGACGACTGTAACTTCCAATATCTCATCCGCTTCAATGCCACTCCCCATGGCCCATTCAAATTGCTAAGTAAAGAAAACAATCACCGGTCCATCAGAAAAGTGTTACTGACCATTCATTAAAATCATTAATGCAGTTCTATTCTACACGTACACATGGCCATCATTTTATAAACATTAAACATTTATAATGACAGAATGTGTAGTGAATTTAAAAAAAAATCCAGCTGAGGAACTTCTGACCAGAAAGAATAACATGTACATTTTGTACACTGTACATGTAAGATCGAGGCTTGTAAAAAAAGGAGAGATCGGAAGCTGAACTACAGACTGGGCTTAAACATTTAATATTGAGAAAAAATAAGAGAGAGAGAGAGAGAGGGATATATAATCATATAAATTGATATTGAGAGAGAGAGAGAGATGGAAAGAGATGGAGAGAGACCGAGACCAAGGTTGACAGAATAAACAGGAATAGATATAAATAAGAGAGCTTTATAAAGATGGGAAGAAAAGAAAAAAGGTGAAAGAGTAAGAGACACAGAGAGAAAGACAGAGAGAGAGAGAGAGAGAGAGAGAGAGAGAGAGAGAGTGTGAGGGAGAGACAAATGATGAAAGAGATTGAGATTGAATTTGGACAATTTATACTGTTTTACACACTAACCTCATCCCAAACCACCTCATCTGCGACATTTTCATAGGTTTGTGTCATTTGGCTTACACCTAAAAAAAAGAAAAACAAAGAAAGACAGAATAGATACTGTTACATGTAGATGCATCTTCATATATCCCAATAGCTGGGTTGTCAATACTGGACAACATTCATGGTGCTAAGGCCAAGCAAGGGAGCCCTTCAGAAGAAACAAATGTTATCTAAGCATAGGAATCACTCACAAAGTAAACATTTGTTATTGGATATCAAGAAATGGCAAGCACAAATATATCAAGTACTAGTTGACATTTACTAGTAGAGCATTTCAAATAATTTGTTGAATAACTACATGAATTGTTTGACAATTTGTAAATGCACAAATATAGAGATACATTATGTACAGGAGATATTGTTTGCGCATATTTACGTACAACTCAAATAAATCTATGGTACTCTAAATCTCTGGCTAGACAAGGCCAGTGCAAAGAATATCGACAGGTGAAAATTGTTGACATTTTCAGGAAATATTTGCACAACAATAGACCTTCCTTTTGCAAACAGTCTTCAGGGATAAATTTGAAAAAAGACAGAAAGGCCTGTTCTTTAATCTAGTGCCGCCATCAGCACCAATTTTCTTTGTTGAAGGCTTGACATGCATCAACACAGTCGCAACATTAATGTGTTGATGTAACTTATGATATTCGATGCCCTATCAAATCATCAAATCTATTTTACATATACACACATGTACATGTACATGTACATTTTAGTCATCAGAGAATCAACCACAAATAGACATATTTTCCATGACAGGAAAGTTTACAGAGCACGGCAAAAATGCCTGTTACATAAAAGGGCTCCATCCTTCTGAAAGATGAAGTTTTCTTTAGAGTGGTGAAGTGTGACGTCATCAAAAATCTATTTCTCGAATTTCTCAATTTTTTCTTCATTTTCCGAAAGAGCATAAAAATAATGTCTACATCTCAGCCAATACTTAACATTTTCAACTGGTTTTCGACATTTGGCCATTATTTTTTATGCTCTTTCGGAAAATGAAGAAAAAATTGAGAAATTCTAAGAATAGATTTTTATGATGTCACAGCTTCGGTACTCTATATTACCAGAAAACAAAATTAACAATTGATTTGTTACTGGTTAACATTGTGCTGAAAAATAATACAATAATACGCAACAGTTATATGTTTATAGTCCTTAGCCAACATTTGTTTTTAAGCGCTTTACATTCATGTACATACTGTAAAAAGATTCTGCTGACAAAGGAAAAATGTATCAACATAGATCAAATTTTCTTCCATCCAGTATCCATTAAAGCACACTCTAAATATCAACAAATGGTCTGTTGACACTTGACACTACCACTACTCAGATCTACCCCCATTCAAACATACATGTACCATGATTAAATGTGGACAATATCCATCAGAGCTTACATTTCTAAAGACCTTCCAAGGTGGAAAGGTTAAATTATGCCTGTAATGGTTGGGAACTTATGAATGCAGAGTGATTGCTCTATCGATCATGCCTAGAAAACCTAGATCTACATATCAAATATTTAAACATTCCCTTTAAAAATCTTGAGCTCTAGCTGGTATGGGCATGCTTGTCGAGAGAACATAGCTATAATTCATTCTGGATTGTTTATCCTGCAGTAGATTGAGTGTCTGAACCAGTAAAATAATAACAACCTCACAAAACCTTGCTGGAAATCATCTTCAATAAAAACCACAACTCTCATTCGCACATAGTGACATGTGTTAACTTATGAAGCACATGGTATCGGGCCTATATATATACCGGTACTTACCTGTACCTTGATTTCCTTATCTTTCTATGCTCATTACTCAGCCCCTATACATTTTCTACCGAAATCGTTTGGCACACATGTCATTTTTATTTGTAATCTTGAACATTCAGTGTAAGTTTTGTTGGATTATGTAAGAATTTATTTTCTATCATTACCATTACCAGAACTCAAGCTTATCTTTAGGCCATTAAAAATTGTTTAGCGTCCCTGCCCGCTTCCTTTTTGGGGGCCGCCTGCTTTTTTTTTTTTTTTTTCTTCAATTTTTCTTCTTTCTTTTCTTAATGAAAAAACATACTGCTAAAATGGTCTTTTTCTGAATTAAAACAAAAAAAAACATAAATGCTGGCGGCCATCTTGACAAATAGCCCGACTGACTGTCCAAGCCAGTCGCGGGAAGTGTCGGAGCGGCAATTTTGAGAAAAAATAAATAAATAAAAGGGCCTCCTCCTTCCTATTTTTCAAAAAGGCAGGATGCTAAACATGTTTTTTTTTAAAGTGGCCTTAATTCAACACATTTTGGCTCTTTTTCCCATTTTATCCTCTGTCCACAAGAAGGTCATATCACTGTAGAGCTACGGTTTGCATTGTCAATGAAAGTAGCAGCCTTCTTGCCTCCAGCCAATGATCTATGAGTAAAAGAAAAAATTATTTGATCCCTTTCTAAAGTTACAACTGTCTAAAGTTACAGGGCAACTAAACAAAAGTCAATAGCACCAATAAAATTGTTATTATACAGTCAAATCTTTCTATAGACTATGGCGACCGCCCAAGGGAAACACAAAAAGTGGCCTTTGTAGACAGGTGGTCTTTGAAGACAAGTTCCTTTATTACATGTTTCAATGAGAAACCATTTTCAAGGGAAACAAATTATGTGGTCCTTGTAGACAGATGGTCACTAAAGCAGGTTTGACTGTATTATGTACATTGTCATTCAATCATTTTTACATATCAACTTTCGTGAATTTGGCCTATATAGCTCTTAAACATGCTCTTTACTGTTATAGAAGACCTCAAAAATCAAAAGTGGAACTTAAATTCTGTCTCATTTTCAGTATGTGAATAATAAACACATCCCAATTAAAGATCAGTGAAGAAAACTTAGATCCAAGCCCTTAAAAATAATTATTAAATAATGATACAATGAAAAGGATCCAACATAAATATATCTTCACAGTTATGTTTCAAATGGCAATGATCCCATGGCAATTTTTGCATGTTTCAACTCAACATACATTTGTCTAAATTCTTTTAGCAAACACACATCTGTATTAAACTATCTAGAGTGTTCCTGTGGTAATGACATATGACAAGTTTGCAGAATCCAAAACAAGGTCAGACCGGCAGCCACCAATCTCATAATTAAAATATAATAATAACACAGCGACATGTAGCTTAATTAACAGAACAGATAAATACATGTAATTGGAAATAGCGAGTCATTGTGTTTCCATTTATGCTAAATTAGACAAAGAGTAAGGGCGTACCTGATAACTACTGTTCGAGAAAAAGAACGGATATATTGATTTTCTCTAACACAATAGAGACGGTCAAACCATATAAACACAGAACCGTACGGTAGACAGTACACCAGTAAGGATACTCAATAAAGTACAGGAGTGAAAGTTCTATAGGGAATAAATAAACTGCTTCAAACAAGCTGTATTTTCATTTCTATTTGTCAAACCATATGGTAGAGTTTCAGAGAGCTACAGTGATGGTGTAAACAATATTTTGTCATGTATATTTTGTAGGTCAATTATGACAATGTTAAGAACACTTTTGTGTACATGTACGTACATGTAAACTCTGTGTGTTTATGATTTAAATGGAACTTAAGTAACAATATGTAACTAAACAAAAAGAGGAACTCTGAAATATATAATGAGCTATATAATCTAATTAATTATAGCAAATTGGCCATGGGGACAATTGCGTGTACAAACTTACTGTACATGTAAATTTGTTCCTATAAATTTTACAAGCATTTTCAAATAAACAAATCATCTTAAAAAGTAATTAGGAATTAGGAAACTTTCTTTAATAGTGAATCAGATGAGTCATTCATTTTTATTCTTTTTGTCTGTCTGTGCACATGTACACGTAGCTCTCCCTCCCCTCCCCTAAATAATGGATTCCAAGCATTTAGAGTTGTACCTGCTGGTGGATAACAAATTGTTTGTTTCTTTGTTGTTTGAATTTCCTTGTAATATGCAATCTACATGTATGTTCACAGAAAACTGAAGGAAAGATTGATAAAATGGAAATGTTTGCATGCCTCCAGGTTGATGAGATTGAATGAATGCAACTGATGTTTCCTTCATGTGATCTAATTTCCATAATGATGTCATGGATAAACCAATTTAACAACCTTGAAGTATACAACAACTTTGATTCTCTTTTTTAAAAATTGAAATACAATTGACATTATTCTTTCAAAATCAATCAATTTCTTATGAATTGTCCTCAAACTTATACATGTACCAAAATATATAAAACCTTTTTTTGTTGCTTAAAAGGTTTAGTTTCCAATCTTGATTTCTCTCTTCATAATGCATGTATCTTCCCCATTTTAATTTTCTCACCTTTTCTACTCAATAATACTGCCCAAAGATTCACACAATTTCTTGTTCCTTCTTCATCACTGTCATCAGGCTTCCTGTATTAAATGCCTACAAAATGTATACCACTTCTTTTTTACTGATCATTCTCCTTCTACAAGTACAAAGATTACCTTTGCCTGTCCTTTGCTCATTCTCAAACTGCTATAATTATAAGCCCTTTTTCTGGTTTATTCATTAACAGAGGGGGGGGGGGGCACCTCTAAGGATGATTATTGTTATGATAAGTGATGGGCATGCCCAAGGAGGGGACAGCATGAACCCTCTGCCTCTTACAACTGTATCTGTACCCCCCCAGCCTCCCACTACCATCACCATCACCATCACCACCACCACCACCAGCATTGCCATCAACTTTACTAGTAAATATTACACCTGGCTGTATAACACTTGAAATTCATCTTCCATTCATCTTTAAACTTTTCCCTTACCCCCATCTTTGTCTTTAACCATTTCTCTTTCAAATGTTTACTTTGTGTTTACTTTAAATCTTGAATCCCCTCTTTGTTTATTTCAAGCTCTTTGGTGCCTCATCTATTGAGTATTTATTTTCTTTAATTCCCACCATTCCCTGCCTCATATTCCTCCTTCACTCACTGTCTCTGTGAATTATACATGTGCTCTTCTTCATCTAGGCCTGATCTGTCTCCAAAATTCAAAATAATACAGACAAGTTTGTTTCTTTGGGGGTTTCTTTTCTTTCGTGTTCATGTATGTCTTGTCTTGTTCTGTTTTTCTTTTCTTTTTGTTGCTCTTTATTTACTCATCTCTACTACAAGTTAACAGATGATTCTTTTCTGACTAGAGTACCAGGCCCGTAGCCAGGGTTTTTGGGGGCACAAAATTTCAAGATCACACACCCATCCTCATAGAGCCCTCCCAGGACATCGATCAATTACATGTGCCCCAAAAAAAAAAAAATCAAACTCTGGCTATGGCCCTGTAGAGTACTAGTCTGGGCCTGAGTTTCGATTTATATTATTTCCCCTGATTGGCATGAAAGTGAAACTCTTTGAAAATGAGGATTGACTTCAAGATTCCCTTTTTACTAACTACGTAGTGGTGGTTAATCCTTTGAAAAAAATTGCATGGTGTTTGTTCTTGTAGTTGTATGGCTACATGCAGGCCTGAATTACAATAGAATGGTAGTACTAGTACCAAGTTTGCGAGACATATGCTTATGCAAACTACAAAATTCAGCGATAAACATTTATGACAAGTCAAAATCATGAAAAATCGAACACAATCGACTTAACATTTATCAAGATCCGATTATAATTGAAGTTGGACAGTTAGAATCATCATCTTTCTTCCAAATTCAGCTCTAAAGGTAAAACCCTGCCGTTATATGCGAGTTATGTGTGGTAAACACGAATAGAACACAGTAATCAATAACCACAAACTTACCTCTAAAAGTTATTTTCGCAAGCCGTTCCCCCTTGAGTGAAACCCGCGGGCACTCTGGACGTGTACGATCAGCGACATCTTGAAGGAGTTTCCACCCGAAAGTTTAGGCCCAAGATGAGGGTGGTAACAACATCCACACCTCAAACGACCTCCTCAGAAGTTTGCAATAAACTTGATCAAGATGTTAGAGATCCAGTATACTCCATTTTGTCATCGCGGTCTTGTTATGTTTATCCCACAGCAGTGTATATATGCTGTATTCGATCGCAGCGAAATAGCCAGGTGCTCTCTATTGTGAAAGGGTAAAATTTGAATGAGAATAGATGAGCTAACAATAGTTGTCGGTTCAATAGTTTCCGTGCATTCCGCTTTACCATACAGCTTACATGTACATACATATACACGTAACATCCCTGCTGAACGAAAATACCACAATATGACGTCCCTTTACGTCACCGCTAATCTCAAGGCAGAAGAAAGTTTGTGAAGACTCGCCGATTTCTCGAAGGGTAATCAACTGTACTCAAATACATCAAGTTCCTTTACTTTGCGCCTTTTCATCTAGACATACGTTATTTATATGCAGAGATTCAAAGGTATTTAAAAACAACTTCTTCTTGTCAATAGTTGATGATAAAAAGAACAAAAAACTTCAAATAATATACATATTTCCTCATAATTTACCCCTCTAGAGCTATAATGGAACAGTCTCAAAGCAAAGATGGATTGTCATGCACCTGTTTTTGTGCGTGATATCTCGAAGATACACAATCATATTTTTGCAATATCTGTTTGAATGTAAATGATTTCTCCCGTCGGTCCTTCCTTCATGCCATTCAAACATCAGTCCTGTTTACCAATGTACAAACATATTTCAATTTCTACATGTTTCTCTCCACTCCTGCATGCCTTACCAGCCATTTCTATACGGATGGAACCCACTTTCCATGCATTGGTTGTTGCCATGTCGGTGTTTTAGTGGTCATGAAATGCATCGTTTGTGTTTGAAATTAATTCTGATTCGGGGCTGGTCAAGGATTTCGATATTGCGGGGAGAGGGGGTTGAAATCGACTTCGTGGAGTGCACTGTTAGAAATGTGAATCCTGTTAGAAAAGAATAAAAGCAATTCTCATGTCCTTTTTATCATAACCCTCTTAAATGTTGAAGCAAAAGATAGTTAACCAAAAAAAAAAAAAAAAAAGAGGGTGTGGGGGGTTGGGGGTTAGCAAGCCTCCAGTGTCGTATTGAAGCTTTTAATCGTATTCCGGCTCGTTTTCCCCCGATAAAGATTTGATACTGTAATAATGACATCAATTCGTACTGACACAAAACCGTTACAAGGCCCTCTTGCGACCGATGCACTTTAGTCTGTGTGTCACAACCTCAACCACCTTTCTGGCCGAATGACGTGTTGCTAGGTGATGATTCCTTAAATATTGGTAAAATAAAAAATCGCGGGGAGGGAGGGGGGGGGGGATGGGTGAAGCTCTCGCCTCGTAGGTCTATACTCTATGTGCAAATAAGAATTTACCTTTTCTATGCATGTTCTTTTCAGGAAATTTGTGTTTTATTTTGCTTATGCAAATATCCATCAGCTCATTTACAAAAATAATTACAGTCAGTTTCTATCGAGATACGATTCTATTCAGCAGTATAGGTTAGGAGGGGCTTAAGGAACGTACCCCCCTCTTAATCGAATGGTGAAAGGAAAGAAGAAAAAAAAAAGAGGGAGAGAGAGAGAGAGTCGTGGGGGATTGGAGAAAAGGCGGATTTGGTCAAATGAACGTGAAAGCAAAATGCCACGCCCCGGCCGGCATTCAAGGAAGTTCTTCCCACCAGGTACCCATTTACTTCACCTGGGTGGAGAGTGGCAAATCGGTAGATTAATGTCTTGCCAAAGGACATTAGTGTCGCGGCGGGACTCGAACCGTGAAGCATGTGACCCATAGTCAGGTGACGTATTCGCTAGACCCAGACGCCTATACAGCAGGCTTAACTTCGAATCATTGGGTCATAACACTTTACTGACCGGGAATTAATGACCTCCAAATCACACGTCAAAAGAGAGGGGTCTGCGCATCAAATGCTTTGGGAAATCGCGCATTCACATTAGAAGTATGGAAACACAGACAAATTGTAATTTAAAAAAAAGAAGTCAAATATTCAAACGATATATTGGCATGTAAAAATTTCAAGTTCATTTAAGATAATACTTATTCATAAAGGAAAGCATTACATTTGAATAATATATTTCAATCTCTTTTTATTCATATTCTATCCTTTTCTCAATGATCCTGAGGAAATAATTTTGATGGAAATGTATCTCGTGGCCAGACCCTATCGTAGTTGATATGATTACAATAAACATCACTATAGGCGCATTGATTCTTAGAGGGATATGGTCAAGAACCTGAAACACATTGTTTTGTGTTCCTAAAATAAGACGATTATATATATAGAAACAAAACTAAAGGTTCGTTCATCGAAACTTGCGGTGAAATTCTAACGACTATGAAAGCTGGAAGCTTATCTAATAAATGATACTATACTTCCTCGTAAAGGAAATTAGGAATAGTGTAAATGATATTTAATATATTTAAAGATTACGATGAATTATATTAGTAGAAATATAAAGGCCGTTATCGTTAAAGGTAGTCCGGCTAGATGGATGAAATGTAAAATCACAATGTCATTAACCGGTTGATTACTGAATTCTCGAATCCACATAGGCTCAATACAGTCATCGCCCATTACCCGTAATCAATGGGCTTACTGGGAGAGAGTGGTAGAGGGGCCGGGGCGTGGCATCTTGCTTTCACGTTCATTTTACCCAATCCACTTTTTCTCCCATCCCCTCCCCCCCCCCTCCCCCAACCTCTTGATCGATCGATCTCTCTCTCTTTCTCTCTCTTTTTCTTTTTTCTGTCCTTTCACCATTCGATTAAGAGGGGGTACGTTCCCTAATCCCCTCCTAACCTAAACTATTGAAGGAATCGTATCTCGATAGAAACTGACTATAATTATTTTTCGTAATCAGTTGATGGATATTTACACAAGCAAAATATAACAAAAAGTTTGCTGGAAAGAACATTCATAGAAAAGGACAATTCTTATTTGCACATAGAGTACAGACTACGAGGCGATAGCTACACCCATCCCACCCCCTCTCTCATCCCTATCATTGGAAAATTGCTCATTCACATTAGAAGTATGGAAACACAGACAAATTGGAATTTAAAAAAAGTCAAATATTCAAACGATATATTGGCACCTAAAACGTTCAAGTTCATTTAAGATAATACTTATTTATGAAGGAAAGCTTTGCAATCGAATAATTTATTTCAATATCTTTTTATTCATATTTTATCCTTTTCTCAATAATCCTGAAGGAAATAATCTTCAAGGAAATGCGTTTCGTGGCCAGACCCTATCATAGTTGATATGACTGCATTACATATCACTACAGGCGCATTGAATCTTAAAGGGATATAATCAAAAACCTTAAACACATTGTTTTGTGTTCCTAAAATAAGACGATTATATATATAGAAACAAAACTAAAGGTTCGTTCATCGAAACTTGCGGTGAAATTCTAACGACTATGAAAGCTGGAAGCTTATCTAATAAATGATACTATACTTCCTCGTAAAGGAAATTAGGAATAGTGTAAATGATATTTAATATATTTAAAGATTACGATGAATTACATTAGTAGAAATACAAAGGTCGTTATCATTGAAGGTAGTCCTGCTAGGTGGATGAAATGTAAAATCACAATGTCATTAACCGGTTGATTACTGAATTCTCTCATCCAAATAGGCTCAACACAGTTATCGCCCATTACCCGTAGTCAATGGGCTTACTGGGAGAGAGTGGTAGAGAGGCCGGGTCAATAATATGATACTTTATATTAAGCGCAGTAGACTATATTCATATTATAGTAGCTGCGTTGTTTAAATTGACCTATTATTATTATAATTAATTATAATGGAGTGCTTAACGAATAGACTTAGGTGCTGGTCTACAGCAAGCCATTTGGGTAGCTACAAGCACGACAAGGGGCACGTCCCCGAATCAAGTGGTGACAAAATAAATAAATAAATTTATTACAAAAAGGAAAAGGAGACAAAGAAGGGGAAAGGAGACAGGGCGAAAGTAACGAGAAAAGAAGAAGGATGGTTAGGACCCTCTCTTACCCCCCTCATCGGTGGTCATGTTATTTCGCATTTCATTTAATGAGTAAATTGACAGGTGCCCCCCCCCCCACCTCCAGGTAAGATAGTCAGGCCTTGCATATAATTATAACTGACAAGGATCTGTGCCTGTTAATTCAATACAGATATCTGTTACTAAAACTACCAGCTTTGATCACAGTTTGGTCATAGATTATATATCTTTTATTTGTATGTTGTGACCATCGTCAATAATTATAGTCAGTTTCTATAGAGATACGATTCCATTCAGTAGAATAGGTTAGGAGGGGCTTAGGGAACGTACCCCCCTGATAATCGAATGGTGAACGGAAAAAAGAAAGAGAGGGAGGGAGGGAGGGAGAGAGAGAGAGAGGGAGAGATAGTCGTGGGGGAGGGATGGAGAAAAGCGGATTAGGTGAAATGAACGTGAACGCAAGATGCCACGCCCCGGCCCCTCTACCATTCTCTACCAATAAGCCCATTGATTACGGGTAATGGGTGATGACTGTATTGAGCCTATGTGGATTCGAGAATTTAGTAGTCAACCGGTTAATGGCCTTGTGAATTTGCAACCCACTCATCTAGCAATACTATTTTCAATGATATCGACCTTTCCATTTCTACTAATCTATTTCATCGTAATCTTTAAAGGTACTATGTCCCATTTGCAGGCCAAAAAAATGAAAAGGTTAAATTCCAACGGCATTTGAAAGACAATACTAATTTAGAACTTCCCAAAAAAAAAGGGGGGCTTGAAAATGTCTTTAAGTGGGAAAATAACGACTATTAGTTGTCGAATCGACTTAGGAGCTATAGAGCCAGTAAGTAATAGTCTGATTTTTCAGACCATTGTACCGAATGGTCGTACGTTTTATGCTGCGCAAAGATTCAATCAGTTTAATTTTGGCCATTACAAGAAGTGGGTTATTGATGTAGACAAATGCTCATGTACCCTTTACAGCTCATTTTATGTATGTTATTACCAAAGATTAAAAAAGCCAGTCAGTCACTCAATAGTGTCTGACAGTGAAGTCTAGCAAGTAAACAGGTTTCCTTGCATAATTTGAATATTAGGACACTGCTAACGTTTAAATTTCACAGATAGGACATACATGACATATTCATAATTCCTGCAAAGTTCTACAGAATTTGATGTTGGCTGGAAAAGGGACATAGTATCTTTAAATATATTGCATTTCATTTACACTATTCCTAATTTCCTTTACAAGGAAGTATAGTATCATTTATTAGATAAGCTTTCAGCTTTCATAGTCGTCACGATTTCCCCGCAAGTTTCGATGACCTGACATTTAGTTTATGTTTCCATGTAATATCTTATTTTAGGAACACAAAACAATGTGTTTAATGTTATTGACCATATCCCTTTAAATATCATTGTGCCTGTAGTGATATGTAATGCAATCATATCAACCACGATAAGGTCTTGCAAGGAGATGCATTTCCTTGAAAATTATTTCCTTCAGGATCAATCAGAAAAGGATAAAATACGAATAAAAAGAGATTGAAAAAAATTATTCTAATGAAAATTATTTCCTTCAGGATCATTGAGAAAAGGAGAAAATACGAATAAAAAGAGATTGAAAAAAATTATTCTAATGTAAAGCTTTCCTTTATGAATAAGTATTATCTTAAATGAACTTGAACTTTTTAGATGCTAATATATCGTTTGAATATTTGACTTCTTTTTTTTTTAATTACAATTGGTCTGTGTTTCCATACTTCTATTAATGTGAATGCGCAATTTCCCAATGATAATTCGACTTTTATCTGATCTGCATATTTTGTTGTGTAGACTTTTCTCTTTTGACGTGTGATTTGGAGGTCATTAATTTCCCGGTCAGTATAGTGTTATGACCCGATGACTCGAAGTTTGTTTGTTACCGTCACACTTTCAATACAATATGTTACTTCCTCGAACTATTTTTGTAATCTACAACATTTACCTTGATTATATATACTTAATTATTATTTAAGAACTCAGCTTCTCCCTTTCTACTTCCCTTTCAAGTCTAATTTGGGATAGATACATTTTTTCTAATAATCCTATTCCTATTATCATTATGAGGAAATAATTTGTTTATGTTTTTTTTAATTGTAAAATCATTTGTAATTCAACTCTCGAGCTGCGATGATGATTATTGAATAAATACCATTATTAATAAATAAAAAAGTTAATCCTGTTGTAGAGGTGTCGTTGTTTAGCGCATTCCCGAGTCAAATGGTGACAAAATATATAAATAAATATTTAACAAAAAGGAAAAGAGAGAAAGGGGAAAGGAGAAAGGAGACAGTAACGAGAAAAGAAGAAGGATGGTTAGGACCCTCTCTTACCCCTTCATCGGTGGTCATGTTATTTCGCATTTCATTCAATGAGTAATTTGACCGGTGCCCCACCCCCCCCCCCCTTCCAGTGGGGTGTTTCACAAAGACTAAGATCGACTTTAAGTTGGACTTAAGTATAACAGGCCGTTCGTGCCATTGTTTTCTCTCATCATTTACTGGGATTGGTCTCTCACGGGACGTACAAATCATGGTAAAAAATCTACAAAACTTACATTTTATTCTTTATTGAAGGAAAAAATATTATCTAAAGATCATAATGGTGAGAGCAAACAATGGCACGAACGGCCTGTTATACTTAAGTCCAACTTAAAGTCGATCTTAGTCTTTGTGAAACACCCCCCAGGTTAGATAGTCAGGCCTTGCATATGATTATAACTGAACAGGATCTGCGCCTGTTAATTCAATACAGTTATCTGTTAGTTAAACTACCAGCATCTGCTTTGATCACAGTTTGGTCATAGATAATATATCTTATATTTGTACATTGTGACCTTCCTCAACGTTTCCCTCCCCATTCCATGTCAGATATTTACACGGTGTATACATTCATGGAGCTAATACATTGATACGAAATTGCAAAAACAAGTCTTTTTATTGATGACTCGTGTAACTGGAATGGGTTTTCCCCTAAAATAAGAGAGCTGTTGTGTTTTGCCTCGCGTCCCTAATGTATAGGGCGCAGCTACGGTGCAGCCAAGGAGTTTGCAGACACATCCCTTGTCAGTCGATGTGCGTAACAGTGTCTGCACTGTGAGACTATGCTGACAACATACTGCATGGGCTCTGTACTTTAGCTGCTCCAGACACAGCCTTAATTTCTTATTATTATTTTGTTTTTTGGTTTTATGTGGCAATTATAGTCAGAAATGACTATTATTTGCCGTAAAATTTAAAATAAATCTAAAATACAGAATATTTGTTTTTGTCACGTAATTATACTGTTATTCACTTTTTTTTCTTTCTGCCAGTCATTGGCTGACAGGCTCTGCTAAAGGCTTCAGGAATTGTGGTAGAGTGTAAAATTAGAGTCTGTGCCTGCAGATTAGCAGCTATGCGCCACCCCTACTATAGGTTCATGAACCGTGTAGATGCGAACCTTAATAAACCGCCGATTTGGTCCACTAGACCGTATCCGTCAACATATATAGTTCGGACGAACGCGGCCCGCGGCCGATTATTAGCGGCTACCACACTGGTCCTTTTACACTGATAGCTATATGAAATCAAGGCAAGCTTTGAGTTTAAAAAATAAACATGTATTCTATCGGATAAAATCGATACTGAAAGCTTATTAGCATCGATTTCAAACTTTCTAATAGCTGCGAACCGACTAAAATATTCCGAACCGACTGTTTCTTGGCTGTTCGGCATATAAATGTCTTTTTTGTTTGTTTGACCTACTTTCGGTTACATGTCGGTCTCGTCGCTGTAACTGGGTTATAAAACTTGTAAAGATGTAGTAGTCCTCAACTCCAAAGTTAAGTTGTTCCACAGAAAGGGTGCCGAGAAAGCCCTTAACTGATTTCGCCACACATCGGTGACTATTGTTCTTGGTGTCTTTAGAAGATGTTGATATGACGATCTTAGACTACGGGAAGGTGTATATCAACAAGATTAAGGACATTTAAAGTATAATTAGATCTTGAAGATAGCTTGGTGAGATTCAGTCTACAATCTCCCGTGCAAGCTAGGAAAGGATCTTAAATTCACATAGGCTTTAAAGCCTGTCTGCACTAGTTTGGCCAGAAGGGATTCGACCTCCCTGCGTGGTAACTGGCAGGTGGTTCTCATCAAATCAGCTCTCAATAAACATAAGAAAAGGGTGACCATGGGGGACCAACGGGTGCCGATTAGGCATTGTTTGCTATTATAGAGGGCGCAAGTAGCTACAAGTAGTGCAGTGGGGCTTTAATAAAGAAGCTATACGGATCTTGTTGGCAAGGGGGTAAACTGTATGCGCTTGTCATGCTTGTGAACTGGCAATCAGGGCTTACGTCGGGTTTTCGCATCGGGTCGGCTTGTCGGGTTACACGACCTTTCGTGAATTAGGTTTCACGAAAGGTCGGGTACTTTGCGTTGTGGGGTTACACGACATTATGAAACATGCCCCTATATTTACGAAAGGTCGGGTAAATTGAATCCACATAATCATTTTTTATTTCTTCAAAGATGGTCCTTGTTATAAGACTAATCTTTTTATATGTACACTAGGCGTTGTGGCGTGCGCCTGTAATCCAGCTAAAAGTGGAAGTTACAAACTGATTCAGCCGAGGACGCAGGTTCGAAACTGAGTCACGTCTTTCGGATGGTGACGTTAAAGGTCGGTCCCCAGACGTAAATAATCATATCTGATTGATACACGTCTGTAAAAACCCAATCACACACTCACACACACACACACACTTTTGTGAAAAACATGCCCATACAACCAGACAATGACGAAGTGTCGACCTCTGGCCTTTTTTTAAACGAACGCTTGTGACTAATTATCTCGTATTAAAAATGTTGTATCGGGACGCGAATTTTAGTAGATGTACTGCAGCTTTTTCAGAAAGTATCGGGCAAACTGGACCCGACACTTTGACGATAAGAGGAATGTATATCACAAACTTTACACCTGACCCTTCGGGAATTAGGGCTTGATTTTTCACGAAAGTTCGTGTAACCCGAAGATGCGAAGTCCTGATGGAACGCCGAGTAAGCATGCAGTCTAGCTTCTGAAGAATGGGACAATGACATGGGCGTCGATCCTTACTTAATACCTATTGTTCATGGGGGGTGAATGAATATATCACCCCCCCTTGAACAATAGATATCAATTACAGATCGACGCTCATTGAGAGTGATGTCCCTGATAGAACCCTAGACTGTCAGCCGTATTCTGTCGTTTTTGTGGTGGTACACATTTTGTCATTGCTATTAATAGCACAGTTTTCCCTCTCATTATTGCCCTTTAATTGTCGTTTTACAGCAGTCATGTATGAAAATCACGGATATTTGACAATGTTGTTTTGCAGCTGAATTACTTTGATTGATTCGTAATCGTGAACTAGATGAATGGCGAGTATTTCCGTCAACTTGAATGCGAAATACGGAACAATGCCTTTCGTTGGGAAACTCCACAACCCCACGCATTTTTAGAGGGGAAAATTATTGCAAAGTCATGAAATTTGTGGATATCCAAATTGTATTAATATCCGTCTGGGGTAAATAGACCTGTTTGCAAATTTGATGTATACGTTTTTAACAACATTTTCTTTTGACGACTGATAAGCTTGCCAGAGGCTTGCGCGACGTGGCAACAACCAATGTATGCCATTTTGCATAACATGTAAATCTAACAGTTGAATGCGAAATAAGGAACAATGCCTTTCGTTGGGAAACTCCACAACCCAGGCATTTCGGAGGGGAAAATTATTGCAAAGTCATGAATTTTGTGGATATCCAAATTGTATTAATATCCGTCGGGGTAAATAGACCTGTTTGCAAATTTGATGTATACGTTTTAACAAAAGTTTCTCTTGACGACTGATAAGCTTGCCAGAGGCTTGCGCGACATGGCAATAACCAATGTATGCCATTTTGCATAACAGGTAAATCTAACAGTTGGTAGCCAAAGGTTCAGGAAAGAAACATTGAAATACATAGTAGGCAGGTCTATTCCAAACTCGTAATGGAGTAGGCCTACATTTCTATGCAGCAGCGTAGCGTGGACCAAGACATTGTTGGGGGTGGGTTCTATACATCAGGGAGGGGGAATCAATGAGTGAAATGTCAAATTAACAAGACCACCATAGGTTAGGGGTTAGAGGGTGCCGGAGGGTTTCGTATCATCTCCTTTTCACGTTCCCTTCCCCCACTCCCTTTCGTTTTTTCCCCTCTTGTAGTTGTTTTCCCCCTCACCTTTCGGGAGCTTATTATCGTGTCCCTCGTAGCTACAGTATATTCGTTATGATCAGGGGAATAATTTTATCTCTTTCCATCATAATAAATTTGTTCGGGTAAAATACTAATGATTCCCCAAGAGTGACTATGAGCAAAGAGATTATATTATGTTTGAAGGTAGCATATTTTGCTTTCTGCCTAAGTGTGATTCAAAGGTTGGGAACCTGGAGTTTGTACTGCATAGAAAGAGAGAGACAGAGAGAGAGAGAGAGAGAGAGAGAGAGAGAGAGAAAGGGGATGGGGTCGCAAGATTTTCAGAATAAAATCACATGTCACGCCACTTTATTCCTTTTGATATTTCCTCACGAACAGACATCTTTACAAATGATAATCCGCTTGATATTTGATAGCAAAGCAAGATAATACATTTTACTGAAAATTGTTTAGTGTCACTAGTTCCTCATTCTGAATTTGTTTGAAAATATGAATGATCAATATACTCGCTGTCGATGATAATTGATTCGTTGGTCTTAAACGTGCAGACATTATGTGACAGCGGTTGTCTTTCTGGCGTTCCTGTAAATTATTCTTCATATGTGGTAAATTTTGTTTAAATGATCCTTCTATTTAACCCCCTCCCACTCTATATCTATAACAAACCACTCCCGGTCCTCTCTACTCCTCCTTCTGTCAAGTCTACTTCTCTCGTTTTCTGTCTGTATTATAATGATAACATAGGCTTCTATAGCGCATTTCATCTTCAGAGAAATATAAATGCGCTTTACAATAATAAAACAACAAAATTACAAATAACTACTAATTCATGAACTAAAGAAAATCAAAATAAGGACAAATTAATCTTAATCAATCATTATCAACATCAATTACAGAGAAATGAAAGCAAATTATGACAAAGTACAGTTATGTAGTTAAATTTTGATGAAATACAATAATGCAGTCTAAATGACCTCAGAAAGTGTTTTTGAACAAGTAAGATTTCAGTTGTGATTTACAGAAATTTAAGTTTGTGATGGTTCGGAAGGTAGTGGGGAGGGAGTTCGAAAGACGCGGAGCTGCAGATGAGAATCTTCTGGATCCGTATGACTTTGTCCTTTCATTTGTGGGTTCAATGAGGTGTTATCTGATTATGTGCCTGCCAGCACCCGTCTCTCTCTCTCTCTCTCTCTGTTCATCTTACCAACATTCACAACATAAGTAACATTATACAACCAAAACAACCATCAAATCTTAAACTGTCACTCTGACAAAAGAGCAAAGCCTGACGAGCTACTATCACGAAGAGCCGGCTTTTATTTCACGGTATTTTCACAATACTTGTGACATTGAAAATGTACCACAAGAAATGTATATGTAACAATGTTTGAATGTACATCAGACACTTTACACCTCTTAACAATTAATCATTAAATTAAATTAAAATTAATTAAATTTTACGTCCTGCTCTAACCCTAACTTTAGCCCGGGTTTAAAAAAACAGAGATAAAACTATAGAAGTGCAAAACTCTGAAAATACCCTATGGCTATCTTACCTATCACTGACAGAATATTATACATACAAGTAAGACAACTTTAGGTTATTCCTTTTAGGAATATTTCAATTTATAGGTTCAAGTCATATATTTGAAGTATATAAAAGACGTGCTAGTATGCGTGCAGCGGAGTAATAATAATAATATGTACCACTTATATAGCGCAATTCCTGTCCTAAGACATATCTTTAAAGGGGGACATGCCCCAAATATCACCCAAACCCGGAATGCACCTATTTACTTTTATGTTCCACGTTCGAATGTTCGAAGGAGGAGGGCAGAAGGAGTGGCAGGAGGAGGGATAGGAGTAGAAGGAAGGAAGGGAAATTTAGAAGGGATGAGGCGAAGAGAAGGATGAAAGGATAAACGAAGAAGAGATCTGAAGTATGATGATGTGGGAAGTAGCAGACGGAGAGGTAGAAATAAGAGAATGAGGAGGGTGATGAGGAGTATGATGATGTGGGAAGTAGCAGACGGAGAGGTAGAAATAAGAGAATGAGGAGGGTGAGGAGGAGAATGAGGAGGGTGAGGAGGAGAATGAGGAGGGTAAGGAGGAAATGGGGAGGGTGAGGAGGAGAATGAGGAAGAGGAGGATGAGGAGGAGAATGAGGAGGGTGAGGAGGAGAATGAGGAAGAGGAGGGTGAGGAGGAGAATGAGGAAGGGATGAGGCGAAGAGAAGGAGGAAAGGATAAACGAAGAAGAGATCTGAAGTATGATGATGTGGGAAGTAGCAGACGGAGAGGTAGAAATAAGAGAATGAGGAGGGTGATGAGGAGTATGATGATGTGGGAAGTAGCAGACGGAGAGGTAGAAATAAGAGAATGAGGAGGGTGAGGAGGAGAATGAGGAGGGTGAGGAGGAGAATGAGGAGGGTGAGGAGGAGAATGAGGAAGAGGAGGGTGAGGAGGAGAATGAGGAGGGTGAGGAGGAGAATGAGGAAGAGGAGTGTGAGGAGGAGAATGAGGAGGGTGAGGAGGAGAATGAGGAGGGTGAGGAGGAGAATGAGGAAGAGGAGGGTGAGGAGGAGAATGAGGAGGGTGAGGAGGAGAATGAGGAAGAGGAGGGTGAGGAGGAGAATGAGGAGGGTGAGGAGGAGAATGAGGAAGAGGAAGTGAAGGAAGAGGAGGAGAAAGAGAAGAATAAATGAAGGATATAGGCAGGAGATGGGGAGGAGATGAGGAGGAGAAGACAGAGGAAAGCAAAATGAGGGGAGTGGAGTTGTGTAGCAGGAGAAGATAAACGTTGTGCAAAATGCAAAGAATTAGCCTATAGGAGATACAGAGAGTTGATAATATGGAAGAGAAGGAGAAGAGAAAATGAAGAAGAGAGGGGGAAAACCGGATCAGGAAGAGGAAGAGATTAAACCATATTCTGCCTAGTCATTGCTTGTATACCCCAACGACACATTTCGTTTTAATCGTCCTCAGTATACGGAACTTTGGTCAATAGTTATAACCACTTAACATGCTCAAAGACCGTTAATTATCCCTAGAGAGTAAATAGAAAAGGGAACTCCTTTCCATCAACGTCACGATGATTATGGACTATACCATAAAAAAGAATTATTCGGAACCGATACATTCCATCACAGATAAAAAAACTAAACAGAATTGGGTTAATCACGTTGCTCTAAATGCGTCTAACAGCCTTTTCACACACAGCTAAAATTCTATAAACATGATTAGTATAAACGTGTTTAAAACGTGTTTAAACTAATCACGAGCCTTTCACACACAGAAATTCGGTGCCGATCGTTCGTGATTATAACCGCTCTTAGAATGCGCAGTAGAGCCATTGCGCATTGTGTTTACTAGAATATCTCTTTATTGCGACAGCCAGAACTGGCAATCATCTTCTGGATTTTTTTCTCCCCCCCACAAATCCAACAACACCAGGGTCTCCTGCCCATTCCATATAGAACCACGTCCTAAGTCAGATTCCGACATTAATCAATATATCAGGTCACGACAAAAGATGAAATTAAATACTTATATTAGACAGTAACCTTAAAAGCAGCGTGAATTATAATAGTACACGATCGAACGCAAGCTGTTGTTGTTAAATACCGGATGCGGAGAAGCCAGAAAGGTCAGGTCATATCAAAAAGAGCGCGCGCTCATCCAGTTTAAACACGTTTAAACACGAATAACCTTTCACACACAAAATGTCAAGCTCACTAGATACGAACTTCGTATCCGCAGCCTGCTTTTAGGGGCGTATGCATCGCGACTTCGTATCTATCCCAACATCGTATAAACGATGTTCACACTGGGAAAATTTTCTATAAACATGTTTAAAACTGTTGAGTTAAACATGTTTATACTAATCATCTCTGGATACGATGAATTTTAGCTGTGTGTGAAAAGGCTGTAATTTACTCGGAAATAACGGTGTAGAAGATAGCTTAATTCTATGCAAATTCAGTATGAAAGTAACAACAACAAGTAGTCCGAGAAGATAGTTGTCCAGAAGATTGTTGTCCGGGGGTTCATATAGTTAAATCCAACCGGGGTTGGTAACAGGGAAAGCGCTGTGGTTGGTTAGGAAGGTGAGGTGCTATGAAGCAGTCATTGGTTATTCGTACTAATATTACATGTCTGGGTATAATCGTCCTGAACGAAACACACACCAATAAATAATGTAACACAAGTACACAACCAATCGATACTTAACCCACGTTCACATTCAGTTGACCGTGGCACAGTTCAAAATTACCTATTAGTCATTGACATAAAACTACTACTTCCGCCTGATTCCCGGAATGCAACCTCGTTGCAATCAGGCTTCATACATCACACATAATAGGGCTTTATTAGTCAACTCTTAAGTTAACTGAATAACAAAGAATATGTAAACGTAAAGCGTAATACAAATATGCAAAAAATAATAACTTCATGTCAAAATGTGATTTACATATATACATATATAAGAACGAACTTAATATCTCCATAATATAGTATTATGAATTTAGAGTATTATCCTAACTATCTTTGGAAAAGTGCAGGAGACCACCATCATAAGCGACGCTTTACTAGGATGGCGGCCTCAAAAGAAATATCTTATGGTAAAATTTAAATGGCAATCAAAAGTGTTTTGAAGTGATAGAAATGTCAAAATGACCCAGTGTCCCATGACCTGAGATCAGACATTATGACAGAGAAGAAATACGATTTGATCGTTGATATCACATTGTTTTTGATGGCCTTATCTCCACCTCGGGCACATTGCGCAAGAGGCGTTATTTCCTGCGCTTATCAATCCTATTACAAACAGATAAATAAGCACATGCGTCAATAATAGAACAAAATGTTCATTCTTCCACTGACCGTTGTACGATGTCGCACTCACATGGCGCGTCAAAAACCTTAGACCAGTTCGTAGATACAATCTGCGCATGCGCCGATAAAGGTCATCATTTGTGATAAAATTGTAAAACCCACCGAGATGAATACGTGCTCATGTTAAGTAGTCAGTAGGGACTTTTAGATTTGCACGTCGACATAGTGGACTGCAACGTGTGACGTCCTTATAAGGCACTGTGATGTCCTTTTAATGCACTGCCGGGCACGGCCCAGTGCCTTAACACAATTCACACGCGGCAGTCCACGCTCTCGTCGTGTAAATCTAAAAGTCCTACTAGGGACTTTAGATTTGCACGTCGACGTAGTGGACTGCCACGTGTGCCATTCTTTCAAGGCACTGGCCCGTGCCTAGCCTATCCGATAGGCGTCGGGCTTTATGGCAAGTATACTAATCGCGATTAGTATACTTGCCATAAAGCCCGACGCCTATCGGATAGGCTAGCCCGTGCCCGGCAGTGCCATAAAAGGACGTCACATTACCTTAAAAGGATGTCACCGTGGCAGTCCACGTTCTCGTCGTGTAAAATCTAAAAGTCCCTATTATTCATTTGTGCACCTACGGTACATTCTATGATACAAGAGGACAAACAAAAGCTATTCGTAAAGCACATACATGACTTCGGCATTCATTATTCTAAAATACACAAAGTGGGACTTCTCCATGAGTAAAAGATCTGTGGATATTTGGGGTCATTTGACCCATTTGCTAACTACGAACTGGTCTATTGCTGACGCAGTCCCGTACGTCAGCTTATGATGCCTCGTGTGTAACCGGCATCGGAGATGAGATTATCATTGAACACTAAGTTTTAAACATGTAATTCTTAAAGCCCCTCTGCACTGGTTTGGCATGAAGGGATTAGACCTCCCTGTGAGGTCACTGGCAGGTGGTTATCTCATCAAATCAGCTCTCAATTAACATAAGAAAAGGGCATCATGGGGGATCAACGGGTACCGCTCAGGCATTGTTGGATGTAAAGAGGGCGCAAGTAGCTATAATCAGTGCGGTGGGGCTTTAATGACTGTTGTTATAAACATTAAAGGCATATTGGCGAAGGGGGCGCTTTTCCGGGGGGGCACTTACGGAATGGTTTGTTCCTGTCTATCAGTCTCTCTGTCTCTGTCTCCTCTCCCACTCTCCCTCCCTCCCTCTTTTGTCATTTTTTTCAATCGCCCCTCATTTAGCTCCATTACTAACACCACACTCCGATTTTTCTTTGTTTTGTAGATTATTAACTGAAATATTCCTCTGCCATTTTTGTTATATTGATGGATTAAACATACAGGTAATTTTGTGGACGCATAGTACCTAGACGTAAAAAAGACATCTGGAGTTCAAATTTATAGGCACGTTTGGGAATCAACTTTATCGGCATAAATTCTGATGAAGAGTGTCAAGACCAAAAAATACAAAAGTAATATATTATTGAATATAGAAGGTTATGAATTAAGAAGGAAGTACAACCGGATTCAAACAAAGTTCACACTTTACGCGTGTTATTAACCTTCGCAGATTCAAGTTATTTTTATCATTGTGATGCCAAAGAGGAAATACTACATTAAAATTCCCTGCAATCATGTCTTTCAGACCGTGAAGTTTAATCATTTATTATTCACGGTTTTTCTACATGAAGTTAAATCTGTCCAAAGGACAAACAAACATCGCTAGCGAAGGATGTATTGCGTTTGTACGGTGGTAGCATTTCCTCTTTACTCACATGGTTATTTTGGCGAATTGTGGAAGATAATTCAAGAACTTGATTAAAGTGTTCCTCTTCCTGTCTTGAGTACGTTTGTCGTTTTACCATATTTTGTTTTAAAACAAAAAAAACAAACCATCATCCTTCAAACATGCTAAACAGTGGATATCGTTTTCGTCAGTCGCCTACGCTATTTCCCAGCTAGAACTATTGACTCTTCGTTCGTCATGCCGTTAGGGTTTATCATTTTCCCCAGGCTGAATTGTGGTTTTGAAACCCAATTTTTTAAAAATACGGTGGCTGTTTAGCGTTTGACTTTTAGTATTTGTGGAATATACCGCGAGTATATTGTGGACAACATGGCGTGGATATGCAACTGGTTTATAGTAGTGATGCAGATGGTGATCTTGGCCATTATATCAGCAGAAAACAGTAAGTCATTTTATGAGTTACGAAGTAATAGAATTGTAAATATTTGCATATGGATGACTAGATGCAACAAAATACGCGAAAGTTATTTTTTTAAAGAATTAGCTTGGATCTTTATCTATACTCAGGATGATTAAAATCTGTGTTAGGATTAATAAATATGTCCTCAGTTTAAAGAGACAGTTGATGAAAAACACTCTGCATGTTGACCCGGGGTTGTTCGAACGTGGATTCTCCCTTCCACCAAGAGATATATTCTCATTAAAATGTGACACTATAAACTGCTATGGATTTACATGCACAAATTGTTTTTGGCCTTTATGTGTATGGGTGAGAGTTCTCCGCACCATGATGGAATTAAGACAATCGAAACAAAGTGGAATAGAGGTATTTTTTATGATAAAAGTGTTCTAAAGTTTTAAACTTTGTCGAAGGCTTCTTATCCCGGGCATCGTTTCATAAATCAGGGGGTGTTTAAAAAAGACTAAGATCGACTTTAGGGCCACTCATGACACAGTTTGCTCTCATCAATATGATCTTTAGATAATAATTTTTTCCTTCAATAATGAATTATAAAAAAATGTGAAAATCTGTAGATTTGTGACCATGATTGGTACGTGCCTTGAGAGACAAATACCAGTAAATGGTGAGAGCAAACAGTGGCATGAACGGCCTGCCATAGTTAAGTCCAACTTAAAGTCGATCTTAGTCTTTGTGAAACACCCCATGGTCCCCGTACATCTAGTATCAGTGTCACTGCTGTTTGGGTACTCTAATGATTCACAGCGCAACCTTGACGCGTGCTTAGAAACAGTATTTCTGGAAATCAATTAGACAATTTATTAAGAAATGGCCGCTTTTACATAACTATTTTATAATTCAAGTAGCCCTACCCTTCATTAGGACCATGTTGAAATAGAGTTAAGGAGGAGTTACAAATACGAGTTCTTATCTATATTTTATCCTTTTCTTAGTTACGACTACCACTCCGTCATCGACTCCGACAACCAGTACATCTTCGACAACGTCTACCACTCTACCATCGACTCCGACAACTAGTACAACGACACAAGCCGCGACAACGACGAATGCCGCGACAACGACTTCGATAACACCATCAGTATCTTCGCACACCACACCTGACCAGAAAACCATAACACTTACTTCTGGTAAATATGAATTGCATTGTCCTAGGGATAATTTTCAGGGGAGGGGGGATAAATTGTCCTCGGGTGGTTGTTGTCCTTGTGGGGTAATTTTCCGGGGGTTAATTTTTCGGGGTAATTGTCGTTGGGGGAGGAATTGTCCTAGAACCATCTTATTGATTGTGAAGTATGTAATGACTTTGTATTTTCTTTTCGTTTCGTGATAAAGAGTGTACCAAAAGTCCTTGTTTAAAGTCAATACATTGTCATATGTTTTTGTATTTCATTGTTTGTTTTCATTGTTTGTTTTTGTGTTTGCAGTTACCTTGGGACTTCTCGTGTCACTTGCAATCGTTGGACTCCTGGCTTTAATTCTTCTGCTGCTTCTTCTTTTCCGGTAAGAAATGACTTTCTAGTATATATTATGCAGTCGTTATGAGAATAAATACGATTATATGCACACATTCTAATATTGTTTTACAATACTAGGTTACGATTGCAAAGAATTTGAAGAAATCAAATTAATGACAGTTTCAGAACACCGATGTAATACCTGTAAAAAAAAATCATCTTCGGATTACGTAATATGTCATTGTCGTTTTCCAGCATTTCAATAAATGGCTATTGAAATTGCCTTTGGTTGAGAGAGAGGGAGAATGGAAGAGAGGGAGAGAGAGACAGAGAGAGAGAGAGAGATTGAGAAAAGAAGGGGGTCAGGGACAGAAACACAAAGAAGATACCAGAGAAGACAGGTACATTATGTAATAGAAAGAAAGAGTTACCTGTGAGCATGTCGACCACGTGGTCAAAACAATTAGTCCTCGATCATAACGAAAACATGCCTTATATTAATTCATTTATTATCCAGACATTTTCTTCACTACTCCACAGGGTGCTGTACCTCAGAATGTGCAAACCTGATAGGGAAGCTGAAGCAGACCCCAAGAAAGGCCTGGTTAAGTCATCCTCGTACCGAATGAGCACAGGACCAGACTTTTCGGTTTCTCCCGTCGAAATATTTCCTGGAGAAGAAGAAGTTTGTTCATTCGATAAGAAAGATCCGTCAATGCAAATCATAAACGAACGTCCAAGTGAGAATATGCAAACAAACGATGTTGTTCATGGAAATAAGGGAGGTAAAGATATCCCGGACAATTTGTATGTCAACGACCTGGCCGTGCACAAAGGTCGTAAAAAGTCCGACCCTTCTATTCTGTCGGACGGCATGCCGAACATCAAGATGCCAACTCTACCGCAGGGAAGCACGAAGACAGGAACGCCGGTGAAGAAGCCAGAGACAGCATCACATACGCCATCCCCTTCGCGCATTCGGACACAGCCGATCCAGCGTATTCGGGAGATGACCATGCGTCAGAATATACGTATGCCGATTTACTGGAACCACCGGTGCTGGAACACCGTTCAACCGATAGATCGCAGAAGGAAGACGATAAAGATTTGGTCAATCCGCTGGATTACACCTATATAACAGATTTCCCCGTGTTGAAAGGAGAGGCCGAAGACGAATATGCAAGCGTACACGACAGCGACGATGATTGCCATGAGTATTCTGAACCGACAGAAATGACCGGGGTTGTCAGTCGCAAACCCACAACAAATCATTACAAGAACAAACAGATGTTGAATACGGAAGGCCGGAAAGCTCACACACATAACGTGAAACAAGATATGTAACAAGCATCGTGTCGATAAATGGACGTGGAATTTTCTTGTGACTTGGATGGAGTTTTTTGAAAAAAGTATACAATTGATGCATGCGAACGAGTTCATTATAATTATGATGTATCCGCGCTCGAGTTGAGGGCTGTATGCATCTATTGTACGAAGCCGACAGGCATGTACTATGACTGCTTTGGTACAGCCAGGGTGAAGATGGTTTAGGATTCACTTTAGTCACAACAAGATACACTAAATACCCAAGTGTCCAGAGAGGTTCTGTGGTTGCAGGTTCTAATTGTATTCATTTTCAACATCTCTACCTCTGCAATTCCATATTTTTTTGCCCACTCCCCTCTGGAACCGCTGTTGTTCTTTAGACTTTATACCTGGTGGTGAACCAATGATGTTTGGGGGTACAGAGTGGCACCATAACACATTGAAACGCGTAAAATCGCTCTTTTTGTCTTGCTGCCTTTCTCAAAGAGACATTTAGACTTATATAGTCAAACGTGCGTTACCATCCACCTGAATAGAAAGCCACCTGTCTCTAAAAACCACATTTCTTGTTTCCATTAAAGATACTATGTCCCATTTGCAGGCCCAAGAAATTAAAAGGTTAAATTCCAACGGCATTTGAAAGACAAAACTTATTTAGAACTTCCCTCAAAACGAAAGGGCTTGAAAATGGCTTTTGTGGGAGAATAACAACCATTAGTTGTCGAATCGACATAAGTGATTGCAATCACCTAAGCAATTGTCTGATTTTCAGACCCTTGTACCGAATGGTCGTACGTTTTGTGTTGCACAAAGATTCAATCAGTTTAATTTTGGCCATTACAAGTAGTGGTTATTGGTGTAAACAAATGCACATGTACCTGTTACAGCTCATTTTATGTATGTTATTACCATAGAAAAACAGATGTCAGTCAGTCACTCAATAGGGTCTGACAGTTTTGAATACTAGGACACTGCTAACGTTTAAATTTCACAGATAGGACATACATGACATATTCATAATTCCTGCAAAGTTCTACATAATTTGATGTTGGCTGCAAAAGGGACATAGTATCTTTAAGCGGTCTTTATATAAGATTGGAAATTATAGCTATAGATATTTGTATTTTTCCATATAATAATTTCTATATCGCAAAATATTCCGTTTTTAATCGCTTTACATTGTAATTATTATTACCCCGGTCATTGGATTTAATTGCTAATCCGCACATGATAGTGTACACGCTCCGCTCCCTGGGGAGTATTCCGACAAGGGCTCACATGCCATTCTAAATGGGATATTAGCTGTTAGTTACGGTGCTTCCTAAAATAACTAAATGTAAATTTCTACTCTTGAGGGAGCAGATGGTACGTGGCATTACAGAAATACAAACTTGGCATAATACTCTTCTCATATTACCCTTATATGTCAAGGGGCGAGCATATTTGAAAATGTGTGAACTTCCTCGCCGTGTTATCTTTAAAAGCTTTCAAACGAGTATTTTTATGTTACAGTTTAATGATTCGATATGTTGGTGTTTTACTTCCTTTATTATGCAGCTGTACTTGATAATAAGAAATACATATTTTGTGCATAGTGGTTAATATAACTGAAGAAAACAGGTCCATTATAGAATAGTTTCTTAATTATATGAAATTCATGTTGTACATGATTATAAAGTGTATTTCGTGGGTGTTATGCCTTTGTACATATGATAGCCTATGAAGAAATAATATAATTCACATTTGCCACTCTCCACCAAGGTGTTAATTGGTATATGTCACTTGCTGGGGTAGTAATGAATGCAGGGGTCCCATGAAGAGCAATATAAATACTGATGAGGCTACCCTGGGTAGACCAAATATTATTTTTAATATTATTCAATGAAGAAAAGTATGCTGCCAGTTAACCTAAACAATGCTAGATAAAACGCTATTATTACTATTATTATCATCATCATCATCATCATCATGCTGAATAAATAAATAAAGAAAGAACAAATAAACAGCAACAAATTAGAAAGACAGTACTTATTTGCAGTATATTTGGCGTAGTTTTGTAAATTGTAATATTTTGTTTTGATATGCCTTCTTATATTATATATTAATATTGTGTACATACAACATAATAACATGTTCCTCAAACCGTTTTGGATAAACCATACAACGGATGTGATACTCTACAACGAGCGTGTTTGACTAAATATTATGTTTGAGTTTCTTTGGAAATAGACGCGAAAGTAAAAAGAGAGAAAGTAAATATAGATTGAGAGGGATACTAACAAAACAGAGAGAGAGAGAGAGAGAGATAGAAAGAAAGAGAGAGAGAGAGAGAGAGAGAGAGATAGGGGAGGGAGTGATATATATTTGTTGAAAATGCAGAAAACGGTAGAAAATGCGTGAGAGAGAGAGAGAGAGAGAGAGAGAGAGAGAGAGAGAGAGAGAGAGAGAGAGAAAGAGAGAGAAAGGGGAGAGAGAGAGAGAGAGTGAGAGTGCAGGTGACAGAATGGTGAGGAAACGAGAGGTAGTGAGTAAAAGAATAGGAGTAGCAATTGAAAGAAAAAGAAAATCAGAGGAAAAAAAATGCAGAACAGAGTAGAGTCTTTATAGAGAGAGAGAGAGAGGAGACAGCGGGAACAAAATATATTTGACAAACATACAAATATTAGCTGAAAATCAATTTCACGAGGAGGGGGCATATTGCGACTACGCGAACTCACCACGGTCATGTAGCTCTATTTCCACCTGTATTTGCTCAAAGGCATAGCTACCGCCTACGGGGGCACGGGGGCACGGGGGCACGCTCCCCAATCGAATAACCAAGAAGAAAAAAGAAAAGAAAAAGAAAGCGAAGGAGAAGAAGAGGGTATAGGAAAGGTAGAATTAGAGGAAAAGGACGAGAAGAGGGGACGATAGTTTCCACACCCTCCCCCTAATCAATCGGTGATCTTGTTATTCGCATTTCATTTGTTCGTGTCAGTCCAGTGCCCTCAATCAGTGGCTGATCCAGGGTGGGGCATGGGCCCCACCCTTGCCCCAAAAGATGATAACCACAATTGTACTTTTTTTTTAAAGCTCAAGGGGTGTTAAGTAAACAAAAATAGTGCTCACTATCCCCCGTTGAGCAAAAAAGCATAAATCTAGTGCTCATTAATGTATTAAGCGCTATATAAAAGCCGAATATTATTATTATTATTACCACCCCCGCTTATTCGCCGGCTGATTCACCGCTAAATATTTTCTCACGAATTGGGCCCATCCCTTCCCCCCTGGCCGCGGCTGGATCCGCCCCTGCCCCCAATAAACCCTAACGTTCATCGTGCCCACATTGTGTTTTTTTTTTGTTTTAAATTATATTTTATTTCTTTCCTCATAAATTCACATTACAAGAATTTATCGCAATAAGTCATACAGAACAAGATTTTCCATACAAGATACTTCATAAATTACATGAATCAATGAACAATGAACAAAGACAAATCTCAAATTATACATGATTGTACATTTTTCTTTCATATAACAGTTTATAATCAAAATAACAATAGAGGAAGGTATATAGTCCCACCCAATCACACTCTCGCACAACCTCAACTCGCACCCAGTTTTAACTCTGCCTGTGATGCAAGTACGCCATCCATGGCTGTACTCGCGCTAAGACACTGCACGCTAGCACATCCCACAGTTTATCAACAATAATAATAACAATAATAAAACGGTTCTTATCAAGCGCTTACCACCGAAGTATCTAAGCCTATAACAAACAAAATACAATGGCAAACAATTAAATATTAAAAAATAAAAATAAATAAACCTACAAATTACAATACATATGAAATATACATCAATGTGAACAGAGTAAGTTAATCATCAAAAGCAATTTTGAACAAATGTGTCTTAATCATGAAAAGCAATTTTGAATAAATGTGTCTTAAGACAAGTTTTGAATTGGTTGACGGTCTGATGTTGTTTGACATATAAAGGTAGTTTGTTCCAATGTTCAGCAGAAGCTTTGGAAAAAGGGCGATGGCCATAAGAAAGAAGTAGACATGAGGTTTAATTGAGAAGATGACCGTAGATTGCGTGAGGGTTTGTATTTGTGGATTAGTTCTTGCAGATAAATTGGTGCCAATTCATGAATATAAGTTACAACCAAGAGTTTGTATACATAATGCGGTACGTCACTGGCAACCCATGCAATTTGCGAAGCACTGGAGTGATGTGTTCACAAGAACGTGTGCGTTTTACAAGCCTGGCAGCCGAGTTTTGGATTCTCTGGAGTTTTGCAATGTGTGAGTCCGAAAGGCAATAAAGAAGGCTATTGCATTGATCAAGACGGCATGTGATAAATGCGTGTATATAAGCGTTTCGGTGAATTTTAGATCAAGAACACTTCTAATACAAACCTATCTTGTACGAGGCATATCAGTGAAGCTGAGCGACAATTATTTGTTATATAATCATCCATCCTAAGATCATTTTCAAAGATGACACCGAGGTTACGAGCACTTTTGTCAGGCTGTATTAAACAATTATGTAGTTGTGTATTCGGGCGTACCCCTTACAAGCTTTGCTTACCGGGATTCCCGCCTTCTTCCTAGTGATACAAGTTCTTAAATTATATTTATGTTCCTAAGTATAAATATATGAATTGTTTGAACAGATGTTAAATATGTTGTCAAATTGAATGGAAGAAAATAAATGTCCATTTTAATTGAATTGAATTGATTCTGTGAAATAAAATAAAATAAACACAACTGAAGATCATTTGCAATG